>BRYA01000531.1:25296-65749 GCA_030267965.1 Triparma columacea
TGACGGTGGTCTCCCTCCCCCCCTCTCTCCCCCTCCCTCCCTTTTCGCTCCCTCCCCCTCCCCCCACCTCCCCCCCTCCACCCCCTCCCCTCAAAAGTTTTCCCCCTCCCCCCACAAGTCCCCCCCCGCCCCCCCCCCAACAAGGAGAACAGACGACGTCTGGGAAGTCCCAACATCCCCCTTCGATAGTGGTTTCGGTTACGTCTACCCCCCCCAAAATCCCTCTTCCCCCTTCGCCTGTCACCGCACCTACTCCAAGTACCGGTCGTTCGATAAGCACGGTACCCTCATACAGAACTCCTCCCTCCCCGCATTAAAGGCACTGGGGAGGGTGGAGGGGGCCATGAGGAAACACGAGGCCGGGGCGTACTTGTGGCAGTATGAGAGGGAAGGGGTGGGAGAAGGGGAGTGGGAGGAGGTTTGGAACACGGGGACGGAGGCACTGGGGAACTATAGGAGACTGTAAGATGGTGTTTTGTTGAAGAAGAATTTGCTTTGAGAATATAGGTGCATGCATTTTAAAAAGAGAAGAGCGTCAAGCGTTTTCTAGGCAAAAGTCATTAGAGGTTAGGGGGACTCCCTACTTAAGTTAGGCTTTTTTAGGCTCGACCATAAAAATCGCGCCTGCCTCCCTCTTCACGATCCACTCTCCCCCCTTCATTTCGCCGTTATAATGTGTCTCTCTCCCACAAAGTGGGAAACATTCTCGTCATCCTATTCCTCCTCAGTGACGCCTTAACATTCCCCAACATTCCACCAAAACTGTTTAGTAGTAGGTGTTCCTCTCGAGCCATCCCTTCATCCTGATGACCTGTCCGGAGGCAGCGTCGATGGCCTCTGGTGAGGTGGTCCTCATGAGGTACTTCCTGACCTCGTCGTACGTGAAGATCAGGCACGACCAAGGGATTCCTGGGAGCCAGTGGGTGAACCTGATGGGCCTGGTACCGAGGGCGTCCTTGAAGCCTGGCATGTAGCAAAGCCAGGCGCCGAGGAGGGTCTCGAAGAAGAGGCCGAAGTTCATGACGGAGTTGTGCATACCCTGGGTCCTCAGACTGAGCCACCTCGTCTTACAGATGAGGAGATCAGCCCACTGGACGACAATGATGGAGATGAAGTAGGATCCCTGGGCGTGGTGGAGGGCCTCCTTCTGGACCATCCTGGAAGCAACATTCGCGCAAGGGGTAGCACGGTTGGTGGCATCGTAAGTAAGGGCGTTGTAGTCAATATTGGAGTATCCGCAAGAATCCTGCCAGCTGGGCATGTTGAGGTCAGCGTCGAAGACGGTTCCGCACGCGGCGTTCTGGTCGGCGTCGCCGTTGCAGAAGATGGCATCCTTGAACATCCTGACCTTGCCGTCTCCTCCAGATATGGATGTGACGGAGCTGTCGCACAAGTCTCCTGGGAATCCTTGCGGGTCCGCGAGGTCGAGCTGGTCGATGGCCTCGCCGGAAGCGGCCTCTGAGGAGGTAGAGTATTCCGACATGTCGGGATCAGCGAGGCAGATAGACCAGATTCCGACGGGTCCGTAGGAGAAAAAGGCGTCATCGGTGGAGTCCCTTCCGAACTGTCCTCCAGGGGCCTCCTCGTCGTCGATGGACCAGGAGAGCCAGTCGTTCTCCCAGAAGGGAGACATGCGTCCCCTCCAAGGAATGTAGTGAAAGTAGAGCTGCTGCTCGAGGGCGGCGATACTCTCAGCGGTAATAGTGGTCTGTCCGGAGGTCTTGGTGTTGGCTCCGTCAGATCTGGCGGAGTAGCCATCGTTTCCACCCTTTCCCTTGAAGTTCATAACGGGGAACTCGCAGTCGATGATGTAGCCGCCGTCTCCACGGTCCCAGAGAGGGTACGCCTTGGTAGGTCCTTGATATAGAACGCCGAGGTGATGCTGGTAGTCGGCAGGTACTGTCATAGCGTCTATCATGGCTTGGGTAACAGTACCAACGGGGGTGGCCATACCCTCGCCACCAATGTTGACGTACTGTCCTCCCTTGAAGCGGCAGTAGAGAGGCTGGAGTCCCCAGTAGTCGACTCCTCCGAGTCCTGCGAGGACGTGGGGGGGGAACCCGTAGTCGTTGAGGACAACCATGTAGACGTAGAATCCTGACATGGCCTGCATGATTCCGATCTGGAGGTAGGCGAGGTGAATGAGCTTCTTGGTCACGAGCCTGTCAACCTTGGCGTTACGGGGGGGCCTCTTCATGATGTCAGCCTCGGCGGTCTCGTAGGCCATGGAGATGGCAGGGACCATGTCGGTTCCGAGATCAATTCCCAAAATGAGGATGGTAGAAAGGGGGAGAGGGATGTCGAACAAGACCTGGGAGATGAAGGGGGAGATCTCAGGGATGTTGGAGGTCAAAGTGTAGCAGATGGACTTCTTGAGGTTGTCGAAGATGAGACGTCCCTCCTCGACTCCAGCGACGATGGAGGCGAAGTTGTCGTCAAGGAGGATCATGTCTGCGGCGTTCTTGGAGACTTCGGATCCCATGATTCCCATGGCAACTCCGATGTCGGCCTTCTTAAGGGCGGGGGAGTCGTTGACACCGTCTCCGGTGACGGCGACGATGTGGCCGAGGCGCTGGCAGTTCTCGACAATCACGAGCTTCTGCTGGGGGGAGGTACGGGCGAAGACAATCTGGGGGTGGTCGAGGATGGCATCCCACTTCTCCTCTTCCATGTCGATGGAGATCTCGTGTCCGGGCACAACAATGGCCTGGGCGGTCTCGGGGTCCTGGTATCCCTCGTCTCCGGGGGAAAGTCCGGCGCGGTCGTTGTCCTTCTCCATGTCTCCAACGGTCTTGGACCAGAGGATTCCAACCTTGTAAGCGATAGCCTGGGCGGTGACGGGGTGGTCACCGGTGACCATGATAACCTTGATTCCGGCGGTCTTGCACTTGGACACGGCGGGGGGGACAGCGGGGCGGGGGGGGTCGATGAGGGCCATCATGCCGACGTAGACCATGCCCTCGTCGGAGTTGGGGTGCTTCTTATCCGGGCCGTCGTACTTCTGGTTGAAGTCACCGATGGGGAAGTTAGGTGAGCAGTATCCATCAGGGTCCGCCTTGTAGTCGTACCCAACCGGGAACTTCTCGATGTCAAGCTCGGCCTGGCAGAAGGCGAGGAC
Source organism: Triparma columacea (assembly GCA_030267965.1). Classification (NCBI taxonomy): domain Eukaryota; class Bolidophyceae; order Parmales; family Triparmaceae; genus Triparma; species Triparma columacea. Next base: position 28,415 of record BRYA01000531.1, read on the forward strand.
GCGGAGTCCGTTCTCTGCTAGCTTCATGTTGAGGTCGTCGATCTTCTTCCTGTCCTCCTCGCTCATCTCGGTGATCTTACCGTCGACCATCTGCTTGTCGCAGCGGGCGAGGATGCGCTCTGGGGCCCCCTTCATGTAGACCATGCGGTTGCCCTGGTTGTTCTTGAGGATTTCGTCGGGCTTGGTGGAGATGGTGGTTCCTTCGGCGTTGTATGTGGCGTCGACGTGGACGTGGACCTGGTACTTGTTCTTGGAGTTGAAGGGGATGACGGTCTCGGCAGGCGCGAGGGCGCGGTTGACGTCGACGTCGGAATCCTTGGATAGGGGGTGGACGAACTTGATCATGGCGGCCTCGGAGGCGTTTCCGACGGGCTTCCAGGCGACCTCGCGGATGGTGGATCCGTCTCCCTGCTCACGGAGGTTGAAGAAGTCGATGGGCTGGCGGTTTCCGGCAGAGTCGAGGACGAACTCGTTGTCCTCGTTGGTGACGAACTTGGACTTCTCGTCGAAGACGGCAACGTTACAGAGGGTAGCGCACTTGCAGAGGGCCTTGAACGACTCGGACTCAACGTCGTAGGAAGCCCCAGACTTGGAGAAGGAGGACTCGCAGTCCTCGATGCTGAAGCCGTCCTTTCCACCGTAGACAATCTGGGCGACGGTCATGATGTTCTGGGTGAGCGTTCCGGTCTTGTCGGAGCAGATGCACGAGGTGGATCCGAGAGTCTCGACTCCCTCGAGGTTCTTGACAAGGACCATCTTCGTGTGCATGCGGTTGGCGGTAAGGGTGAGGCACACGGTGACGGTGGTGATGAGACCCTCGGGGACGTTGGCGACGATGATACCGATCATGAAGACGAGGTTGGTGATCCAGTTGACTCCGCGGATGGCGTTGACGACGAGGAAGGTAACGCCGAGGAAGATGGCAATGCCGGAGATGATGTGGATGAAGTTCTCGAGCTCCTTGTTGATGGGGGTCTGCTCGTTGTCGGTGGCCATGGCGAGGGTAGCGATGCGGCCCATGACGGTGTGGTCTCCGGTGGAGATCACAACTCCCTTGCAGGATCCCTCAGGGATCTGGGTTCCGAAGAAGCAGAGGTTCTGGGTCTCGAGGGGGTCGTCGTGGGTGCACTCCTTCTTCCTCTTCTGGGGCTCAGCCTCTCCGGTGAGGGAGGCGTTGTCAACAACGAGGTTGTCGGAGCACTCGAGGATACGGACGTCGGCGGGGACGAGGTCTCCAGCGTTGATCTCGACGATGTCTCCGGGGACCATCTTGACAGCATCCTCAAAGGACATCTCTCCGTCACGGAGGACGAGGACCTTGGGGGGAAGCATGTTTGCGAAGGACTTCATGAGGTTGTCGGACTTCTGGTTCTGGACAAAGGAGAAGATTCCTGTGGCCAGGACGACGAAGAAGAGCACGATTCCAAGGTAGAGGTTGTCCTTGGACTTCTGGAGGCCGTAGCCGACGAAGCAAAGGATTCCTCCGACCCAGAGAAGGAGCGAGAAGAAATCAGTTAGCTCAAGGATGAACTTGATGCAGATGTGAGTCTCCTTGGGGGGGGTAAGCTGGTTGGGGCCCCACTTCTCCTGGAGGGTGGCGACCTGAGCAGAGGTGAGACCCTGGAGATGGGGGGGGGGCGGGGGCGGGGGCGGGGGCGGGGGGGGTGGGGGGGGGGAAGGGGAAGAGATGGGAGATTAGGGTTAGAATACTAGTTTGGTAATGGAATAAGGGGTAGATTTGTGCACCCTCATCCTGCGGCTTACCTTCTCGTAGTTGGTCCCTAGCCTCTTGCACATGTCACCGAGGTCCTCCTTGTGCTCGGTCATCTCGACATTACGCTTGAGGTCCTTCTGCCTTTCGGCTTCGATCTCCGCTTTGGTGGGAGGCATGGTTGGGGGTTTTGAAAAAAGGGTCTGAGGGAAGAGAAGAGCGTCGGGTGAGAGGTTGGGGGGGAGGTTTGGGGGGAAAGGGGGAGAGTGTTAGGCGTGGGTATGGGAGAGAGGCTGGAACGAGAAGGGAGAGAGGCGTTGCGTTGGAAGATAGAGACAGAGAGAGGCTAGGGGGACACAATTTGAACATTTTGGGGTGGATCTGGATCCCGTTACCCGTTGGGGTCTTGTTATGAATCAAGGGTTTGTGGAAGGAAATACAGCGAAAAAAATTCGCAAAGGGAATCATATACTACGGGGAAGGGGTGAGGGGGGGGGATGGGGGACGCACCTAAGCCAGTAGTGTGTGGTTAAGGTCCCTTCTCAAGATATGACGAAATGGCCAAAATTTCAGAGGAGGTTGCACCACCTGACAGAAGCCCAACCTTTTGGTTTTTTTAACGAGACGAACAGTCGACAACGCGCTTTAAAAACATTCAGCAAGCGTGTCACGTACACTCTCATCTCAGCCAAGTGGTACGTACGTGGTTATCGCTTTGTAAACGCTTCTGAAATAAATGTTTGTGGTCTAAAAACGAGCTTCCTGCGAGTAGAAACGAAGCATATTTCCAACTCGCGATTCCCTATATCATCATAGTCCCGTAAATGAATAAAAACCCCGCACGTTGCCTCTGAAAGCAGTTCTTTTTTAGAGACCACTAGCCAAAACTGATGTCAACTTAAGTGTTCCACTTCACCCTCAATCCCCTCTCATCAAAGTAGATAAAAGCGATGGTAAAGTTCACCCCTATGCTTAGCGTGGTATTCATGTTGGCCGTAGCCCGTGGTCAGCAGTATGATGATTACCCAGGTGAGATAATTGGTTGGACACAATCGCGACATCGGCCGGTGTTGGGTGAAGTTGTGCTTTTGGGGGTTTATAGACGTGAAGGAGGGTATGTTTGGGTGTAGTATGATCACCTCTCACACATCTTACGACTCATATACTATATAACGCCTAAACAGCTGATGATAATATGTATCACGACTACGCTCAGAAACAACAGGCTAAAATGGATGCTGGGGGAGGGGGAGGAATCAAAGCCATCATGGCGGGGGGACTTGGAGGATTTATAGTTGGTGAGTAACGCGTGGGAGGGGGGGATGAGGGGGGTTGAGATAAGCTAGTGGGCTGTAGGGGGGGGAGGGTGAAGGGAGATTTGGATGGAAGGGGAGGATGGAAGGGGAGGATGGAAGGGGAGCATGAAGGGCAGGGTGAAAGTTTAGCATAGAAGGGCAGGACGGACAAGCAAAAGCTGAGCGTCAAATTAGACGATGGAAAGCTGGAACAGAAGCGAGAACCATCAGCCCTTGCAGTCGTCGCCTTGGTGCGTGCTCTTCGTTATCAAATCCGTCGCCAACAAGTTGCCCTCCCCCCCCCCCCCTCCCCAGGTAAGCTGCACTCCGGTCGCAAGGTGCGCCAGTTAAAGAAGCAGCACCAGAAGGACCAGAAGAAGCTCTACACCCAGTACTACAACGACGTCTACAAGATGCAGGAGCAGATAAACGAGTACGCCTACCAGGCCGAGCACTACAAGTCCGTCGCCGTACAGGTCCAGGAGTCCGCAGAGATGGACGCCATGCAGCGCGACTACGACGAGTTCAAGCAGCCGGACGTGGACGGGGACGACCGCATAAGCAGGGCGGAGTTCAACATGTACGTTAAGAACTACCTGGCAAACTACCCGGGACTGGCGGAGAAGGACTACCCGAGGTTCGAGGACTTCGACCACGACCACGACGGGTTCGTCAGCTTCTCAGAGTACTCCCAGCAGATGGCGCTACAGGTACAGCAGGCGGAGTACGAGGCGTACTACGGGCAGCAGCAGGGAGGGGGGGGGAATAACAACCTGGCTAACGCACTTAAGGGACTTAGCGGGGAAACTAAGAAGGCGAACAATTTTAACGACCTTTATCAGGGGTACCGGTGAAAAGGGAAAATGGACGTGGGGGGAGGAGAGTAATTCAATAAGAGAACGACAAAGGAAGGAAGGCTTGTTTTTTTAACCTTACCAACATTTTTAAACATGATCCAACTCTTTCAAGGCAACTCACAAACCTTTCTCCCCCTTCCTAAACGCAACGATGTAATTGCCCATATCCTCACCCTCTCTACCTTCTCTAACCGTCCATTCCCCACCTTTCCCTTTAAACCCGTATGTTAATATCTCTTCTTTGATCCCCCCTTTAACTTCCATAACCCCTATCCCAATCATCTTCATATCCTCACCAACAATTTCTTCAAGTTCGTTTAACTTAACAAAGTAATCCCATCTATGCGTCCCTTTCTCAACAACCCCTGTAAAATATTCCGCTCCCAAAATACCTTTTAGAAACCCCTTCATGATACTTCTATCAATCGTACTAACAACCATTAACCCTCCTTCTTTAAGTGACTTAACTAAACGTGAGAATATGATAGGACGTGAAGATGGTGGTATATGTTCGATTACTTCCAACATAGTAACAACGTCAAATACCTCCTCCTCCACTACAACATCCTCTACAAATCCATTCCTCACATGAACAGATGGATGACGGTTTGATAATACAGTACATAACTCATTACTAGGTTCAACTGCGGTTACTGATGAGGGGGGAAGACCAAGGGAGAGGAGGGAAGTTATTAATATACCACCACCAGGTCCTACCTCCAACCATTTTAAACGTTCCCCCTTTAAAGGATCAGCCTTTACTACAGGGAAGGGACCAACGGTTTTAGGAGGTGGTAATATAAACTCAAGAATGAAGGATAAACGAGCTGGGTTCATCTCTATTAAAGGGTTTCGGGAAAAAGGGGTTTCGGTGAACCAGGTTGAGGCGAGGGAGGAAAACTTTGTTACTTCGGTATTTATGGGGGTGGGGGTAGGGGTTGAGAATAAACGGAGAGGGTTGGATTTGAGGAGGGTTGAGGAGAGGGGGGAGGAGAGAGGGGATTTGAGGGGGGAGGAGAGGGGGAGGAGGAAGGGGGGACGGGAGATACGTAGGATTTTGTTCATTTTTTGATGTTTGTTGAATGGAGAGAGATGGAGAGAGATGGAGAGAGATGGAGAGAGAAGGAGTGGGAGATGGGAATGAGTCGAGGCAGAGTGTGTTGGTTGGTTTTATTTCCTCAATTACAGCACTTTGAGATGTTATTGGAGATATTATTGAGATAATATTGAGACAATTAAGGTGTGGAGTATATTTTTAATCGTCAAATGAGCAGAGTTGAAAGAAAAATGGAGAAAAAGAAGGAGAAAATGGAGCGGTCCGGATTTTGTCTTTTTCCACTTTTCCACATATTTCTTTCATTTCCTCCGCCTAATGTCAGCATTTGAAGCAACATCTGTCAATGACGTTAATGACGTTAACACAATAGAAGAGTATATCAGTGGTGTACTAAATAAGCTAGAACTAGATTGCGATGCCTACTCACCATATCTGTCCTCAGCTATTTCCTCATTATTAGACGTATTAGCTATCAATTTAGTGTCATACACATCATCTACATCATACACATCATCTACTACAACATCACCTATAACATCACTCACTAAACAAGCTGAGAAAATCCTCTCCAAACAAACTGACCTTATCGCTGACTTTGAAGATGTTTTTGATCTTCTATTAGCAAGCTCTGAAGCAACTAATGAAGCACCTAATGAAGCAACTAATGAAGCAAACACAGACATCAAAGATACACTCATCAAAGAAGCATTCAAAACAATAACCAAACACTCCGTAACCATTGAGATCGACCGTCAACGCCGTCGAAAAGAGTTAGATGCATTAGCTGCGCAAGCCAGCAAACTAGAGCTTGTCGCAGCCTCTAATTCAACCCCCAATACAGACGACAACAACAAGGGGAAGGAACTAACAGAGGAGGAGAAGGAACGTAAAAGACTCATACTACAAAACTACCAATACGAGGAGCCTACAGATCTGGGTGTTTCAGACGACACCACCAACGCCTCCTCCGTGCAGGGTGCGGTTGAGCAGAAGAAGCAAGGAAAGGGTGGTGATGTTAATAAGCAAGTTGATAAGAACGTGGAAAGGAAGAAAACAAAGGAACATGAGAATGGGAAGAAAAAGAAAAAGGAAGATAGAAGGAAACGAGCACAGAAGTGTGAAAGGAAGGCTTGAATGTGTAAGATTTGTTTAGATTTTAGAGGGATAATAGAATATTCTCGTTCACAAGAAGAACAACAAGGGGATTTAACAAAACTTAGATAAAAAACAAACCTGACTTTTAGAGCTACAGAAATTCCAGAATAACTCTCCACATAACCTTCGGGAGCCTCTTGCGTACCGCAGTTACCCCAAGTGTTTGCGCTTCACCTCCTTCCAGTCGTTTCCTCTTTTTTTGGGTAGTAAAGAGTGTCTTAAGACAGGTCAGTACGGTGACGCGTGAGAGTATGCGGTGCCACCTAGAATGGAGAAGGGCAGAGACAGTCGGAATATTTTGTGAGGCAGCGGCTGAGATTAGGGCAGTGCAGTTGAGGAAGCACTCTTCACCGATGTAGACGGCAGGAGATAAACTGATTCTCATCAGGGCGGAGCATCCGTAGAAGGCGCGATAACTAAGCGTGGTCACTGAGTCCGGGATTGTGATGGCCGTGAGGGAGGAGCATCTAGAGAAGGCCCAATTGGCAATCTCTGTCACTCCGTCCGGGATGGTGATGTCTGCGAGGGAGGAGCATTCCATGAAGGCGAAACCGCCAATCCTTGTCACACCATCCGGGATGGTGAGGGCCGTGAGGGAGGAGCATTCCAAGAAGGCGTAATTGCCAATCGTAGTCACTGAGTCCGGGATTGTGATGGCTGCGAGGGAGGTGCAATTCCTGAAGGCATCATCGCCAATCGACGTCACTCCCTTTGCAAAAGTCACCTCTGTGAGTTCACGATCGTCTTTGAAGCTCTCTTTGCCAGAGTATACTGCTGATTTGGGCATTTTGGGAAGGACTTAGGAAGGATGAAAGTAATAGTACTAACAGTGCTCGATCTAGGGTATAGCGTAAATGTTTAGATGGAGAGGATGAGATTGAAAGTTAGGGATATGGGCGATGTAGTTTTGTTGGGGACCAAATTTAGCTAAAGCCTGTAATGTGTTTGGATATGATGTAAGTAGTAGTATTGTTGTTGGTATTGTGAAGAGTTAGGTTGGTTGTGAAACGTAGCTAAAGTGTATAATACAGTTTTCTTGTCAAATTCTGCCCAAATCTCCCACAAAGGTTTTCCTCATTTTCCTCATTTTTCCTCTAATTGTGAGAGCTACTCTAAAATAGCTCAGGGAGCAGCATGAGCATGTCGCTTCTGAAAAGAGCTAAAGACAATGTCACTTTTCTTGCCTACATTGTTCAACATTGATTTTAGAGTTACAGAAATTCCAGAATAACTCTCCACATATCCTTTGGGAGTCTCTTGCATGCAGCAGTTCCCTGAAGCGCAACCACTTCATCTCCATCAAGGCGCTTCCACTTCAGCCCATCTGACAGAGCGAGAATCCACTTTATGATGAAGACTACGAGAGCATTCTCCGATCTCCTGGGCTGGTCCTCCAAGAGTGTCTTGAGGCAGGACAGAACGGTGACGCGTTCACGTATGCGGTGCCACCTAGAATGGAGGAGGTCCTCGACAGTCGCCATATTTTGTGAGGCAGCGGCAGAGATTAGGGCAGTGCAGTCCAAGAAGCAGTCTTCACTGATGGAGACGGCGGGAGATAAACAGAGCTTCGTCAGGGCAGAGCATCCGTAGAAGGAGCGATTGTGAATCCTCGTCACTGAGTCCGGGATGGTGATGGCCGTGAGGGAGGAGCATAAGTAGAAGGCGGCACGGCCAATTGACGTCACTCCGTCCGGGATTGTGATGGATGTGAGGGAGGAGCATCTGTTGAAGGCGCCATTGCCAATTGTCGTCACCCCGTCCGGGATTGTGATGGCCGTGAGGGAGGAGCATCTGTTGAAGGCGTCATTGCCAATCATCGTCACTCCATTCGGGATTGTGATGGCCATGAGGGAGGAGCATCTTAAGAAGGCGCTATTGGCAATCGTCGTCACTCCGTCCGGGATGGTGATGGCTGCGAGGGAGGAGCATCCGTAGAAGGCGCAATTGCCAATCGTCGTCACAGAGTCCGGGATTGTAATTGCTGCGAGGGAGGAGCATTCGTAGAAGGCCCAACTGCCAATCATCGTCACTCCGTCCGAAATTGTGATGGCTGCGAGGGAGGAGCATCCCTGGAAGGCCTTATTGCCAATCGACGTTACTGAGCCCGGGATTGTGATGGCTGTGAGGGAGCAGCATCCGAAGAAGGCGTAATCGCCAATCTTCGTCACAGAGTCCGGGATTGTGATAGCTGCGAGGGAGGAGCATCCCCAGAAGGCATCATCGCCAATCGTCATCACTCCGTCCGGGATTGTGATGGCTGCGAGGGAGGAGCATTCATAGAAGGCGGCCCAGCCAATCGTCGTCACTCCGTCCGGGATTGTGATGGCTGCGAGGGAGGAGCATCCTTGGAAGGCTCCTTGGAAGGCTTGATTAGCAATCGTCGTCACTCCCTTTGCAAAAATCACCTCTGTGAGTTCACGATCATTCAAGAAGCTCTCTTTGCCAGAGTATACTGCTGATTTGGGCATTTTGGGAAGGGTTTGGGAAGGATGAAAGAAAAAGTCCTGACAGCGCTCAAGCTAGGGTATGGAGTGAATGTTTAGATGGAGAGGAGGAGATTGAAAGTTAGGGATATTGGCGGTGTAGTTTTTTGGGGACCAAATTTGAGCTAAAATACAATGTTTTTGGATATGGTGTAGGTAGTAGTATCGTTGTGTTGGTATTTTGAAGAGTTTGGTCGGTCGTGAAACGTAGCTAAAGTGTATAATACAGTTTTCTTGTCAAATTCTGCCCAAATCTCCCACCAAGGTTTTCCTCATTTTCCTCATTTTTCCTCTACTTGTGAGAGCTACTCTAAAATAGCTCAGGGAGCAGCATGAGCATGTCGCTTCTGAAAAGAGCTAAAGAATATGACACTTTTCTTGCCTACATTGTTCAACATTGATTTTAGAGTTACAGAAATTCCAGAATAACTCTCCACATAACTTTCGGGAGCCTCTTGCGTGTCGCGGTTACCCCAAGTGTTTGCGCTTCACCTCCTTCCAGTCGTTTCCTCTTTTTTTGGGTAGTAAAGAGTGTCTTAAGGCAGGTCAGAACGGTGACGCGTGCAAGTATGCGGTGCCACCTAGAATGGAGAAGGGCCGAGACAGTAGACATATTTTGTGAGGCAGCGGCAGAGATTAGGGCAGTGCAGTTTGAGAAGCAGTCTTCACCGACGGAAACGGCAGGAGATAGAATGAGTTTCGTCAGGGCAGAGCAATTTCTGAAGGCCCAGTTTCCGATCGTCGTCACTGAGTCCGGGATGGTGATGGCTGCAAGGGAGGAGCAATCAGCGAAGGCGTACTCGCTAATCTCCATAACTCCATCCGGGATGGTGATTGCTGCAAGGGAGGAGCATGACCTGAAGGCGTTAATGCCAATCGACGTCACAGAGTCCGGGATTGTGATGGCTGCGAGGGAGGAGCATCCCCTGAAGGCGCCATAGCCAATCGACGTCACAGAGTCCGAGATTGTGATGGCTGCGAGGGCGGTGCACCCGTAGAAGGCTTCATCACCAATCGAAGTCACAGAGTCCGGGATGATGATGGCTGCGAGGGAGGAGCATCCATAGAAGGCGCCACGGCCAATAGTCGTCACTCCGTCGGGGATGGTGATGGCTGCGAGGGAGGAGCATCCGAAGAAGGCATTAACGCCAATCGTTGTCACTGAGTCCGGGAGTGTGATGGCTGCGAGAGAGGAGCATCCGCAGAAGGCGCTATAGCTTTCGTCGTCACTCCGTCCGGGATGATGATGGCCGTGAGAGAGGAGCATCTTTGGAAGGCCTGATTGCTAATTGTCATCACTCCAATTGGGATGGTGATGGCCGTGAGGGAGGAGCATTCGTGGAAGGCGCCATTGTTTATTGTCGTCACTGTGTCCGGGATTGTGATAGCTGCAAGGGAGGAGCATCCAGAGAAGGCGCCCTTACCAATCGACGTTACTCCGTCCGGGATGGTGATGGCTGCGAGGGAGGAGCATCTACAGAAGGCCTCATCGCCAATCGAGGTCACTCCCTTTGCAAAAGTCACCTCTGTGAGTTCACGATCGCCCCAGAAGCTCTCTACGCCAGAGTATACTGCTGATTTGGGCATTTTGGGAAGGATTTAGGAAGGATGAAAGTAATAGTACTGACAGCCCTTGAGTTAGGGTATGGAGTGAATGTTTAGGTGGAGAGGATGAGATTGAAAGTTAGGTGTTTGGTCGATGTAGTTTTGTTGGGGACCAAATGTGAGCTCAAACTACAATATGTTTGGATATAGTGTAGGTATTATAATCGTTGTTGGTATTGTGAAGAGTGTAGTCGGTTGTGAATAGTAGCTAAAGTCTATAATACAGCTTTCTTGCCAATAATGCCCAAATCTTTCCCACCAAGCCCCAAGCCCCAAAATATATTTATGGTTTGAGGTCTTTGGAGCCTCCAAAAAAGAAAACGTGTTCGTAAATTGCAAAAGAAAGCATTGTTCGTGAATATTGCAGGACTCTTCTGCGTGCCGTTCAACAGTGACTTTAGAGTTACAGAAATTCCAGAATAACTCTCCACATAACTTTCGGGAGCCTCTTGCGTGTCGCGGTTACCCCAAGTGTTTGCGCTTCACCTCCTTCCAGTCGCTTCCTCTTTTTTGGGGTAGTAAAGAGTGTCTTAAGGCAGGTCAGAACGGTGACGCGTGCAAGTATGCGGTGCCACCTAGAATGGAGGAGGTCCAAGACAGTCGACATATTTTGTGAGGCAGCGGCAGCGATTAGGGCAGTGCAGTTTGAGAAGCAGTCGAAACTGACGGAGACCGCGGGAGATAAACTGAGTCTCGTCAGGGCAGAGCATCCGTAGAAGGCTTCATGGCCAATCGACGTCACTGAGTCCGGGATTGTGATGGCTGCGAGGGAGGAGCATTCCACGAAGGCGTTATTGCCAATCGACGTCGCTCCGTCCGGGATGGTGATGGCTGCGAGGGAGGAGCATTTGTAGAAGGCGCTATTGCCAATCGACGTCGCTCCGTCCGGGATGGTGATGGCTACGAGGGAGGAGCATCCCCAGAAGGCGCCATCGCCAATCGACGTCACTGAGTCCGGGATTGTGATGGCTGCCAGGGCTGTGCAACTCAGGAAGGCGTAATAGCCAATCTCCGTAACTCCATCCGGGATTGTGATGGCTGCGAGGGAGGAGCAGTGGCTAAAGGCGCCATCGTAAATCGTTGTCACTCCGTCCGGGATTGTGATGGCTGTGAGGGAGGAGCAATCTCTGAAGGCGCGCTCGCCAATCGTTGTCACTGAGTCCGGGATGGTGATGGCTGCGAGGGAGGAGCAATATGCGAAGACGCATTGACCAATCGACGTCACAGAGTCCGGGATGGTGATGGCTGTGAGGGAGGAGCATCCGTGGAAGGTGTTATCGCCAATCGTCGTCACTGAGCCCGGGATTGTGATGGCTGAGAGGGAGGAGCATCCGAAGAAGGCCTCATCGCCAATCGACGTCACTCCCTTTGCAAAAGTCACCTCTGTGAGTTCATGATCTTCAAAGAAGCTCTCTTTGCCAGAGTATACTGCTGATTTGGGCATTTTGGGAAGGATTTGGGAAGGTTGAAAGTAATATTACTAACAGTGCTCGATGTAGGGTATGGTGTGAATGTTTAGATGGAGAGGAGGAGATTGAAAGTTAGGGATATGGGCGAAGTAGTTTTGTTGGGACCAAATTTTAGCTAAAGCCTGTAGTGTGTTTGGATATGATGTAGGTAGTAGTATTGTTGTTGGTATTGTGAAGAGTGTAGTCGGTTGTGAAAAGTAGCTAAAGTCTATAATACAGTGCAAACTATTATGCCCAAAATAATCTCCCCCCAAGCCAAATAAATCCTTCAGAAGTGTTCATGGAGCGGCCGGTTGACGTGAAGGGATTCGGAAGGGATTCGTTAAGATGTTGATAATAGAACATTTTCGTTTGCAAGAAGAACATCGACGCGGGATAACAAAAACTTAAAAACAAAACCCTATGAAAAAAAACAACAAACATCTAATAGAGTCTCACAGTGCGGGTTTGTAACCCCCCGATTCACCACCTACGTAAAAATTAAACGCCACACTCCACCTCCCTCCTCCCCCCGTGATATCCGGCGCCGTCGCTCCACTATCCGTCGTGATATCCGGTGCCGTAGCGTGAGGTAAAAAACCGGGGAAAACGTACAGCCAACCTACCGCGGGTTTAAGCGGTACGTAACACGCCGATTCGTCGGTCACATGAGGTCTAAGGACTAGAGCTTTCGGGTCAGAGTCTTTCGGTAGGGAGGGGTAGTATACACATGAGTACGTCGAAGGGGTATGGTCGTGGAGAGCGTGGTGGGAGAGTGTGGGAGAGGGGGAGAGGGGGGTTGGGGGGGAGAAGGGGACGGTGGGGATTAAGGAGAGGTAAGAAGACGGCGTTACTAACGGGGAATGTAGAGATGATGATGAAGACGAAAGCTGAACTGGAACATCCTCCGACTCATACTCCTCATCCTCATCATCCTTCACATCCTCCTCATCCTCCCCCTCCTCCCCCCCCACGCCTCCAACGTTCGTAACGTTAACCCAGAACTCCGGTCTCCTTCTTTCCCTCCAAACCCCTCCACCCCCCGTCCTCCTTTCGTGGAATTTTATAACCTCTCTTCTAACAGCTTCACCTAACTCTTCCCACACACCCTCCCCCCGGGCACCGAAAGGGAGGAGGAACATGGTATCACTTCTCCAAGTTTCACCTTGGTTACTCTTTTTAACACCTTCACCCCCACACCTTCTAACCTTTCTGCATTCCCTTGCCACTTCGTTGTTAAGTCTGAATCCAAGGTCGGGCAAGTATGATGCTTGTAGCACGGAGAGGAACTCGGGAAGTGTGGGGGGGACGTATAGTGGGAAAGACTGAAGGATAAGAGGGAGTGTTGAGGGAGCGAGGGAAGGGGGGGGGGAAGGGAGATGGAAGGGTGGAGAGGACATTGGAGGGAAGATGTGGAATAGGGAGACAAGGGAAGTGGAAGGGGAACGGGGAGAAATCTGAGAGACGTGGGTGGGAATTCGAGGAGGTAGATTGTATTAGACAACTGCTTTCTTCTCCAATTTGTGCTGCCTTGAAGAAATTTTAGTTTTCACTACTTAGCCTTATTTCTTACATGCCCGACAGCGCGTTAGACCCACCCCCCTCCGATGTCAACTCCTCAAGGGACAAATTTGTCGGAGAAGGAATAGAAAAACCAACATCGCCCTCAGCAGTTGAGGGCGATGTTCCTACAGAGATCCGTACAAAGAGCCCCGTAGACAATGAGCATAGGCACACGATAGGTGGTAAGAGATATAGCATGGTGAGTTATAAATTTCGGCGATTTTGCTGCTGATCCCCTTCATTCCTAACCCCCACCCTCCAACCCTTTCAGACCCCCCTTATGAGTAACCTCACCTTGGACATTGATCAAACGAGCGACGCCTCTTTGAGCGTTTCCGAGGAGGGGGAACACGATGATTCCGACGAGGAGGGTTATTCCGACTCTGTGAAGAGGTAAGTTGCAGAGGTGGGGAATGATTGGGGGGGGAGAATTTTGACAAGTAAGGCACATCTTATCGCAATGCTTGCCACTCACCGCCTCCCCTCCACCCTCATAGCAACCTGACGGACGAGGAAAGCTACGCAGTATCAACATCAGGTTCAGAGAACGAGGGCTCCCCCGACCGTCTCCCTTTCTCTGCTTACGCCCCCAGTCCAAGTCACTCCGAAGCATCTTTTGACGTAACGAAAGATGTGACGGATGGTGTAATTTCCCCCAACTCTGCCGCAAGGTATGCCGCCAAGACACCTAAGGTGAAGGAAATGAAGCTGAAGAAGAAGGCGGCGAGGAGGAAGAGACACAAAAAAAAGGAAGACAAGAAGAGGCATTTGGCGGCGACGACCATCAGGGGACTCTTGCTGATACGAAGGGCCAGGGTCGTGGCGAGGTTCCTGAGGGAAAACCCGGACTTGAAAAAGAATGAGAAAGACATTGTGAAGATTCAGTCCCTCCTCCGAGGCAACTCTGACAGGAAGAAGGTAGCTGTGATAAACGGGGACTATGTTGCGAACGCCGGGCTGGAGGTCCTTAAGGGGCAGCACAATGGGGAGCGGGGCCTGTGCGAGTACATCCGAAAGCTAGAGGAGGAGAATAGGCAGCTCCTCCTTGATCTGGCGAATGTCAACTCGATGAACCTCCTCACGGGGCCATGGAAGGAGAAGGGAAAGGAGGAGGGGGGGGAGAGGAAGGAGAGGCTGCAGCCTCCCGGGAGGAGGAAGGGGGGTAAGAAACAGAAATGGTGCCTTTACAAGCTGGACGGGGACACCGGGGCGTATGTTGAGGTCAAGTTAGGGTACGCGGGCCTCAGGAGACTGGACATTATCGCGGAGCAGAACAGCGTTAGGAAGGTGGAGAAGGAGGAGGGGAGGAAGGAGAGGGAAAAGAGAAGGGAGATGGAGAGGAGGGAGATGGAGGCAGTGAAGAGGGAGGAGGACGAGATTATCATCAAAAAGGAAGTCAGCCCGATGGAAGAGGTGGAGGCAATCGAAGGGAGAAGGGGAATAGAGGGAGATATCGAGGTAGAGGGGGACATGGTGGAGGGGGAGGAAGAGACGGAGGAGGAGAAACACATGAAGAAATGGATGGATAAGGAAAAGAAAAAAGAGATGTCTGATAGGAGGGACGCAAGGGTTACGGATGCTGGGGCCACAAAGGCCGCCATCGCACAGTTGAGCGTTGGCGAAGGGCCGACAGAGTCTGCAGAGAGGAGGGACGCAAGGGTTACGGATGCTGGGGCCACAAAGGCCGCCATCGCACAGTTGAACGTCGGTGAAGGGCCGACAGAGTCTGCAGAGAGGAGGGACGCAAGGGTTACGGATGCTGGGGTCACGAAGGATGCCATCAAGGGACTCAACGTGGGGGAGGGACCGGCAGAGTCTGCAGAGAGGAGGGACGCAAGGGTCACGGATGCTGGGGCCACGAAGGCCGCCATCGCACAGTTGAACGTTGGTGAAGGGCCGACAGAGTCTGCAGATAGGAGGGACGCAAGGACCACTGATAACGGAGCCACGAAGGATGCCATCAAGGAACTCAATGTGGGGGAGGGACCGACAGAGTCTGCAGAGAGGAGGGACGCAAGGGTTACGGATGCTGGGGCCACGAAGGCCGCCATCGCACAGTTGAACGTTGGTGAAGGGCCGACAGAGTCTGCAGAGAGGAGAGACGCAAGGGTTACGGATGCTGGGGCCACAAAGGCCGCCATCGCACAGTTGAACGTCGGCGAAGGGCCGACAGAATCTACCCAAAAGCTCGAGTCCAAGCCTCAGTCGGACCCTTCACCAACGGATCCCGCAACGACGCAAATCTCGGCTCCCAAGCCCCATATCCCGCCCCCGAAGAAGGAGGAGGAAGTAGATATCGTGCTGCAGTGGAGGCAGAGCAGAGGCTACGGTCTTGGGGACAACGAAAGAAAGAAGAAGAAAAAGAAGAAGGCACGATTTTGATCAATATCTTTCGATTTTGATGTTTTTCTTACCCTAAAGATTGCCATCACCACCACCACCAACACCACCACCAACACCACCACCACCACCAACACCACCACCACCACCAAACCTCAAAACCCAAACCCCCCTCCTTAAAGCACACCGACGAACGAGTTGCTTCTCTTGAGCTTGGCAGGCGCATTGGCATTAGCACCCTTGATCCTTGTGCTTCTCTCCATCCTCATCATTGCCTCCCTAGTGCTCCTCACGAACTTGGGGTCCCTGATGGCGGACTGCACGGTTGAGGGCGCGTTGATAAAATCCTTCCTGGTGATACACCCGATGACGCGCTGGCGGGAGTCTACAACAATCAAATGCCTTAGACCCATGCCCCTGAAGAGCCTCAGCACGCGGCGAAGACTGAGCTGGCTCTGCACGATGAATGGCTGAGGGTCCATTGCAAGGGATATGTCGATTGAGGCCTTTCCATCCTGCTTCATTGTATCCAGGCATTTGTCGAGATTCTCGCGCGTGATGGAGCCGCAGAAGAATCTGTTCATGCCGCTTACTCCAGTGTCGACGACGGGGAATGTGTTGTGGGTATTGTTCAAAGCATCCTCGATCTCACCCATTGTGGGCTCGACGCCAATCATGACAGGGTTCCTCGCCATGATATCCTGAGCGCTCAGGGTATCAAACACATCAGGAGGGTCGGGTTCGAGGTAAGGGATACTCGCAAGATCCATGTGGACGTCGTAGAGGCTGTGCGTGAACTTGTCCCCAACCGCCTTGGATATAGCGAGGGCAAGCATGATGGGCAGCAGGTAGTTGATGTCGTTCGAAATCTCAACCATTATGACCGTGAGGGAAATTGTCATCCTAGTTATACCACCGAGAATTGCAGATGCTCCCACGAGGGCGTAAAGTCCAGGGTCGACCTTGCCAGGGACAACGAGGTTAAGAAGTTCTGTGAACGAAAAAGGCGCGTGAGCGAGCGAGTGAGTCAGCGAGCATTAGAGACCTTGGGGTTTGAAAGCTCAGGAAATGAAACCTTACCTCCAATCAGCCTCCCGAAGCCAGCTCCAATCATCATGGAAGGAATAAAAAGCCCGGCGGGGACAGCGACTCCGTAGGCCGTGACGGCGCAGACGAAGAAGAATACCGTGAAGACGGCAAGAGTTGTAATGCTAAAGTACCCCTGGGTGTTCCTGCTGTACAACTGGAGGATGGTAGTCTCCTGAGGCGTCAGAAGCAAGGTCGCAAACTCGTTGTACACGGAGGGAATTTCGCTCGCAGCCAGGCGGCGGTGGTCGTCCTGACAGTTGTACTGGACGGGGTTGATACCGTGGAAGCCGGTGTGGTGACTCATGTCATCGTTCGACGGAACATCCTTGCAGGGCCAAAGCATGGGAAGCCAGAAGAAGAGTGTGAGCATCCCACCCACGACAACCCAGGCCTCAACGACCCTCCACAAGGGGCTCTTTCCGGCCCAGAACTTCTTCCTCGCCATGGTGATATGTTCGTTGATGTAAACGTAGGCCGAACCTACCAGCCCGCCAATGACGGCAATGACCATGAAGACAAACACTTCCCACACGGCGTAGGTGCCATCGTCCTCGGTGGTGTGACCGAAAAGCACAAGACCTTGGTCAGCGAACCCTCCGGCGTTGACAGCCATGAAGATGTTGACAGTGTAAGCGGCGATGATGGCGCAGATGAAGGACCTCCAAGTGAGGGCGGGGGACCAGAAGGAGGAGACCTCTTCGAGAGAGAAGAGGATCCCGCCGATTGGCGCGTTAAAGGCTGCGGCAACGCCGGCGGCGGCTCCCATGGAGACAAAATCGCGCCTGTCCTTGGTGTTGTCGAAGCCTGCGTAAATGCCTGGCAGGCATGGTAGGTAGTCGGAGTAACCGCGGGCAAGGCCAGCAGAGAGGATGGCTCCGGTGTGAACCATGGGGCCTTCCCTTCCAGCTGGCATGCCAGAAGTAACGCAGAGACTGATGCCAACGACCTTGGCGATAAGGGTCTTCATCCTGAGAATACCAGGGACTTGGTTACCATTGAGGTAGGCCTTGACCTGGGGAATTCCCGAGCCAGCAGACTCGGGAGCCCAGACAACTAGCATCGCAGCTCCAGTAAGGGATGCTATGACCCACCCCATGTAGTAAAAGTACGCCTCCCACGTCTTTCCCTCCTGCATCAACTTCCAGGTGTTATCCCACTTGACAGTGACCATCCTACCGACGCAGAAAGTCATCCAGTACGCGATGCAGCCCGTAATGGTTCCGATAAGGAAGAGGTAAACCCAACGGAAGAGTTCCTTCTTCCTGCCTTCCCTCTCGACCTAGGGGTAGAGGAGGCGGCAACAACCAGCGGGGCGATGGTGAGCGAGGAAGGAATAATTTATAGTTTAGAATGTGTATGGTACATTCTCTTCCGCAGCTCACCTCGCCCTTGTCCCTGAGAATCCCTGACATGAACTCATTGTCAGGGGTGTCGTAGTCAAAGCTCTCGAACTTCTCGCCGAGCTTTTTACGATACCTGCGGGACGAGAACCTGAGAAGTGGAGGGAGAGGGTGGGGCGAGGGAGGGTTAAGGTAAGAATTTTACAGCTCAGTATCGTGGTCCCCCACACAGCTCATACAAAACTCACTTTGCATACGACTTGCTAGGCGTCGTGACCATGTTCCTTAGGGATTTGCCCATATCTTTGAGCGTTGGTCCGTGGCCAAGATCGTCTAGGGCCTCGTTGCCGACACTATCCCGGATCCTTTTCAACTCCGATTCTGTTGATGGATCCTTACTTGATTGGTCATCAACAAACCTCTGCGACGGGCGGGTTTGGTAAGATGACGGGGGAATTAATCCGAAGCAACGGCATTAACGGGGGGAAGATCAAATTAGTGTCTAGGATACAACAGAAACAACCAACGTACCCTTAGCACCTTGATCTCATTTCGGAGCCTTTCAATCTCTGAAAGCTCCTGCTTGGGCTTTTTACCACCCTCAACGTCGCCGCCGAGGAGTACATTCTTGGTGCCCATGGTGGTCAACTCCATCTGAACGTGCTTCTTGCCACCCATCCCAAAGATCAGATATCTTTGATGAGCAGAAAATTTCAGCTATTCCTAACTTTTGTCATCAAGAAAAAGACAGCATCTTTACTTCGCCGGCGCTCACCCCTGCAGTGATTTGGCAGTAGCCGATCCTTGAGAAGGAAATGGGAATTAAGAGATCAGTCCTTACGGAGGGGGATGGACAGAGCTACCCGAAGAAGGGAGATAAGGTGAGGCAAAAAATAGGGAGAGAAGTGATCGTCACAATACTTTGGTCGGGCCTAGACGACCCTCTCCTCGCCCCTCCTCTCTCACAGCTCACTCACCATGCACACCCTTTCCTCTCCCTTCTTCTAACCTCTTCTACCTTCTACCTACCTCTTCTAACCTCTTCTACAGCTCACCATGCACTACGTTGGTACATTGAAGAAGGGCGGAAAAAAGTTTGATTCTTCCCGCGACAAGAATAAGCCTTTCGTCTTTACCATCGGTCAAGGCCAGGTAATTAGAGGTTGGGACGAGGGTGTCATGGAAATGTCTCTTGGTGAAAAATCGACTCTGGAAATATCGAGCGATTATGCTTACGGAGACCAGGGGATATCAGGGGTAATACCGGGCGGCGCAACGCTCATGTTCGAGGTAGAGCTTTTGAAGATTGGCAACTTGACTAAAGACTGGCAAAAGAGTGGGACATGCGCTTTGATTTAGGATATAGAGATTTACGACAGGCACATCACATGACCCCGAGAGGGGGGGGGGGAGGTGGAGGTGGCGGTCAAAAACTAACTTGGAAAAACCTGCCGCTTTTACTTCAAATGTCACTGATTGTCTTTTCCACCCTCCAGCTCATCCCGGTTGAGTATAAATTGTGGAGGGATTGTTGGTGCGCTGAGCCTTCTTCCGCCCCTAAGTTGGTCCAACTTTTCATTAACTTCTGCCAAGTCCTCCTTACATTTAGCAACAGCCCCTTTATAGACTTCCTGCAGGTTCTCCGGGGATTTTTCACTGAGGGACTTTGTCTCCTGAAGGAGATTCTCCAACCTCGATTTCATTTCCATCAGCGATTGTGTCTCCGTGTAAACCCCTTGCTTCATCCTATTTTCTTCGAGAGATGACAGCTCCTGAGATGTAGCCTCAAATTCAGGCAGAAGCGAAGAGGAGTTGCCGCCGCTCTCGCTGACCTCGTACTTGGAGCCCCCGGCGACATCTTGCACGGTTTCCATTGGGAATATCTAATGGAGAGAGCGAAGAAAAGCGATAATTGAGCGAGAGTTGATGGAGGAGCGAAGTAGAGGTCATCATTTGTCTCGTGCACCTGCGCCGCTCGCTCTTACCTTTCTGCTTCCTATGTTAATTTGGTTTTTGGGGGTGAGCGTGTCCTTGGGCAAGTTCCCCAAGTCGGCCGGGTCATAGTTGTTGTACGGGTTTTCACTTGTGATGGCCCTTCCAGTTCTCGGGTCGATTTTCTCTTCCTGGATTCCGCCAAGGTCAGTCAGCATCATGGGGCTCCCAGAAGAGCTCTTTCTTCTACCTCGTTCGGTAGGTTTGCGTGAACCATTTTCTTTGATGATTGAATTATCTTTTTCCCCATCCGAATCTCTCGAAGGTGTACCGTCTGGCAGCATCACATGGTCTTCTGGGGCCAAGGACATCCTTCTTATTTGTGTTCTGACCATTTGGTTCTTATGAGGGTTCGTCAAGTAAGGGTTGTACTTGAAGTCCTTGAAATGAATCTGCTGCTCTTCTGTTAGTGCCGGCCTACTCTCTTCTTCTTTTGGGTCTAATCCTCCGAGAAGCTTCATGAGGTCCATCTCCCCGGTGTGCACAGAAGCCCTGGACGTGTCAGGGATCGAGGGTGGCGTCGCAGTGTGGTCCTTCATTGCCTGAAAGTCAATTCCTTCAAAGAAGTTGTGCTGCGATGAATGAGCAAAGCGAGCCGAGCCGAGTGGAGGTTTGGGTTGGTGGATAGGCTTGATTGATGCCTTCTGAGCTCCTCCCCAATTCTCACCTTCATGACTTGCCCGGCTCCCTTCGTCCCAAGTCTGTATCTCTCGTTCATCATCAGCAGCCCTTTGATAAAATCTTTGGACTCATTGTTGGGAAGGCGGCGTAACTGCTTTTCGTCGAGCTGGTAGTGCGCCGGGAGGGCCGCGGCTTCGAGCTCCAGAGCCGCTTCACGCAGGGCCGAGGAGGCCGCAGAGCCGGTCCCCTGATCGTAAGTCAAATCTTGGGGGCTTCCCCCGGGGGTAGCATCAGGCTTTCCAACTGACATCTCCGAGAGGTGAGCAGCAATAACTGTGTTGAAGTTTCCGAATTTTGAGAAGGGGTACTGGCAAGTGAACATAACGTACAGCATTACGCCCATGCCGAAGAAGTCATGTTCTGTGATAGTAGTAGTGCGGTTGAGTTAGTGCGCGAAGTGTCACGTCTCGGGGCAATGTTATCCAACATGATATGATGCTCCTCCTCCCAAAGTACATTCTCTCTCACCTATCCCATGCCTCCCTCTCTTCTCCTTGTTCCTGGATTCAGGGGACATGAAAGACAGGGTCCCTCCCCGTGCGTAGCAGTGTCCATTTGAGTTGAGGCGTCCGCAAAGTCCAAAGTCTGCCAGCTTGGCGTACCCATCTTTGCCGAGCAGCATGTTCGCGGGCTTGATGTCCCTGTGCAAGAAGCCGAGCTTGTGAATCTCCTCGAGGCCCAGTACGCAGCACGCCGCATACCACTTGATCCGAGTCAAGTCGAACCTCTTCAAGCGGGTCCGGTGCATCATATTGAAGTGCAGATCGCCCCCGTCCATCAAGTCCTGCACGATGTAAAGCTTGTCGGTGGACATGAAAGCGCACTCCTGTTGTTGTGGAGGGTGGGGGTTAGTTTGAGGAAGAGGAAACCTCCTCTCATTGCAAAATAAACGATATCAGGGCTCACCATGTTCATGAGAAACTTGGCCCCACGGCCCTCGAAACCTTCGGAAATCTCAATCATGATCTTGAGCTCATTCAAGATCATTTGCGGCAAGCCCTTGACCATGCAGATTTTGTACTTATCAAGCTCCTGCGGTTGAAATAGACATTGACGCAAGGGTTAAGGGGGGTAACGGTCTGGGGGAGGAGGGACAATGACTCGAATACGCAACTAACTCACCTTGGCAGCATAGAAAACCTCGTTCTCCTCATCGCTGGCAAACTTTTTTCTCACAGCATAAACTATACCGAAACCACCCTTTCCTATGATCCTCTCTTCGCTGAAAAAGTCGAACCCCAACTTGCTCATGTCGTACTCTTCCTCTGAAAGGCAATTACCCATGATATTTGGTGGGTCTTTCCACTCGGAACCGGGGGTGTTAGGTGCTGGTTATGTTGTAGGTGGGGTGTTGGGATACACAAGGAGGCTGAGCGGGCGAATTATGCGCCACAATATCACGGCAGATGTCCAAAGACGACTGAGACGTTTCTTATGAGGGGAAAATGTGGGTGGAAGAAGAAGGGTTGAGGCACGGGGGGTAATGTTGTTTTGACTAAGTTGAGGGGTTCCGTTGACGTCAGTGTCGCTAGACTTCGTCAGACCGGAGATGGTTACCTAAGAGTTGCCAGTGAGATTACTGAGGCCTTCTATGAATATGAGATTAACTACTAACTTTTTAAGGGTGACACAGGATTGACAGGAAAGTTACTGTCCGACTCTAATAGTGTGTTCTCCCCAAACAATGAAAATGATTAGACAAAACCCCAAAAACCCACGGGAAAAAATGTCGGATGTATAGCGGTCGACGAAAAGGCTCCCATATCGTTCCCTCAAACCCCCCTCACAATGAAATAGAAAGTGATAGTAAGTGTTCATTCGCAACCCCAAAATGTCAGTAAGTTATCTCTTGCCTAGTCACACCTCCTCGTCCTCAACGAGTTCGCAAAGCGCGAAAATCTATGAAAGAACCTCCCCTTTTTGTTCACGACGACACCGGTTCCGCCTCCGCAACGAAAGGGCGGCGGGTTTTCGATGCTCTCCGTTATTTGATGTATTGCCCTGATTTTGGGTGGGGGGTGGGGGGGGGAGGGGGGTGAGCGACGGGCGGAGTGATGGGTTGCACGCCCCCCCCGCAATTTTCTTACCTCCTTGTTTCACCGAAAATCCTCCTCCTCCCCCCCTCCCCCCCCCCCACACACAAAGAATCTTAGCGCAATTTAAGTAAACTTCTTAACTGCGGGAAGGATGGAGGTCTCATAGTCGAGTTCGCTGCTGTCCGTCGCGTTCAAGTGGATCCCGACTCCGACCAGGACGCGCTTTAGCGCCTCCTTGGAACCGGAGTAAAGCATCTTGGACCTAATTGGAGCGTCGTCGGGGTTCCAGGCAATGAAGACAATCTTGGAGGTGGGACGACCGTCGTCGGTCTGGAATTCGAGGTCGATCAAACCGTACCTGCAGTCATTGTCGGGAAGGGCCTCGCAAAAGTCTTCGTAAGTCTGAAAGGGGGAGGGGGGAAGGGAGGGGGGGGGGGTTTAGTGAGGTGGTAGGAGAAGACATGGGGTAAAAAGGAACTTCGAAAGAAGCTGCGCTTTCACAAACCAAACGCCACGACAGCCCCCCCATCCCCCCCACCCCACCACTCCACCTCACCTTGTCAAGGGCCCCCATGGAGTCCATCTCGATAAACTTTTTGTCGTCGCTAACCTTGTAAGTGAAGTAGCGGACCTTGTGGGGCTCGCGCTTTAGCTTGAAGTTGTTGAACGCCTCGATGACGTCGTCGGTTACAGATACTCCGGTAGACTAGGGGAGGGGGGGGAGAGGTGGAATAAGGGAAGAGATGGAAAAAAGGAAGAGGGGATGAAGGTTAGAGATAGATTGATTGAGAATACGCGGTAGTCACAGGAGGGAGGGTTAGGGTCGAGAGAAAGAGCACAAATATTGAGCCTCGTCGAGCACTTTGAGACGAAGTAGGGAGGAATATAGGTTATAATCTTGGAAATGAAGCGGGTGTTCCCAAGGTTCTCGTTTGTTGGGCATCTAAAGGTCTCTTATTTCGTCATTTTCTACCTTTTAAAGTACTAAAACTTGACAAGTCGATAACAAATAAATAAATGTATCCACATACAAGTTTAGGACGTGAAAGATTGTGGAGAAGGCAAGAAAATGGAGGTTATATCCTTCGTTCGTTAGATGTTACCGATTGCCAAGATTCACATTTTATAACCACAAAGAGGATAACAGACACCACAAAACACAGCAATGGACTAAACTTTGTGTGAAGGTGTGTTTGGACCTTCAGCGCTCACCATTTTTTAAGATTACAAAAAGTTGGGAATATTGCTCTTTTAAGCTTCTTTGGCCTCGTTTTTTTGCCTTTTTTGCCATTCTTTTCCAAAACAACACCTCAAAGCCAAAATGGAACAAGCTTATATGGAACAGGGAACGCAAATGGACAAGGTCAGTGCATTGCCCACAGTGTGCTTCCTACACGTCGTTGTACCCCAAAACCCTAACAATTTTGAATTGAAATTTGAGTTTCGGGAGCTGCTGCGACGTTGTCTTTTTTTGAAGCCTTGGGAAGGAATTGCAGGATAACGAGTTGGTTATCCGGCTAACATAAGGTTTACTTACAGCGTGTATTTCCGGAGAATCATAAATATCGCTCATTACCCTTTTTTGGCATCTTTCCCCCACCCCTCACGCTCCCCCCTCCCCCCTGTCTCTTCTAACACCTCCCCCTAACGCTCCCCCCCCTGCCCAACCCTCCCCTCGCTCATCTCTCCTTCCTACCACCAGGGCGACAATGCCCGCATGTCGTCCTTCGTTGGTGCCATCGCCATAGCGGATCTCGTCAAGACCACCCTCGGTCCCAAGGGCATGGACAAAATTCTGCAGCGTGTATCTCAGCAGGACCAGTCCATCTCTGTGACCAACGACGGGGCCACCATTCTCAAGGCTGTCAACATCGACAACCCCGCCGCCAAGGTCCTCGTAGACATTGCCAAGGTCCAGGACGATGAGGTTGGTGATGGGACCACGTCAGTTGCCGTCTTCTGCGGCGAGCTCCTCAGGGAGGCCGAGAAGCTAATCGCCCAGCGCATCCACCCCCAGACCATCTGCAAGGGGTGGCGCCTGGCCCGCGACGCGGCACGCAAGGCCCTGGAGGAACATGCTAGGGACAACGCCGCTAATGAGGAGAAGGTAAGAGGCGAAGGTTGGGGCTTAAAGCTTGGGCTAGTTTTACTAGGTGCACTGTGGCCGAACCTTATGGTCTGGGGGCATGGCGTAGTCTTTTTAAAGCCATCACTTCAAAGTACTCCCCATCAAACCTATCCTTCTAACCCTCCCTTACTCTAACCTCGCCACCATACGAACCAACACAGTTCCGCGACGATCTCTTCAACATCGCTCGTACCACCCTATCCTCCAAGCTCCTAACCCACGACAAGGACTACTTCTCCAACCTTGCCGTCGACGCTGTCATGCGCCTGAAGAAGTCCGGCAACCTCGACTACATCCAGATCATCAAGAAGTCCGGAGGCCAGCTCCGCGACTCGTACCTCGAGTCCGGCTTCATCATGGACAAAAAAATCGGAATAGGCCAACCCAAGCGCATCGAGAACGCCAAGATCCTCATCGCCAACACATCCATGGACACTGACAAGATCAAAATCTACGGATCCAGGGTCAGGGTCGACGCCATGTCAAAGGTCGCGGAGATCGAGGAGGCTGAGAAGGATAAGATGAGGTGAGAGGAAGGGGAACATTTAGTAGAGAGAGAGGGAGGGAATCGACCAACGCAAGGCGGTGTGCACTCACAAGTCACCACTTCTCACCCCTCCCCCCCCTCCCTCCCGTTACTCACAACAACTTGCAGGGGCAAGTGCAAGAAGATAATCGACCACGGCATCAACGTTTTTGTCAACCGCCAGCTCATCTACAACTTCCCCGAGCAAATCTTTGCCGAAGCCGGTATCATGTCCATCGAGCACGCCGACTTCGACGGCGTCGAGCACCTGGCCGCCGTCACGGGAGGGGAAGTCGCATCCACCTTCGACCACCCAGAGCTTGTTGAGTTGGGGAAGGTGAGCGATGAGTTAGGGGACCGTGTGCATTGGCTCAACTATCACTCTTTGCTAAGCCTCCACTTACCCCCCTATCCCTCTCCCCCCCCTTCTCGCTCTACTCAACCTAGTGCGACCTTATCGAGGAGGTCATGATCGGAGAGGACAAGGTAATCCGCTTCTCTGGTTGCGCCTCCGGGGAGGCCTGCACGATTGTCCTTCGCGGAGCCTCCAACCACCTGCTCGACGAGGCCGAGCGCTCCCTCCACGACGCCCTCTGCGTCCTAACCCAGACCGTCAAGGAGACCCGCACCATCTGCGGAGGAGGCTGCACCGAGGTCCTCATGGCTCAAGCGGTCGACAAGGAGGCTCCCTCCATCCCAGGGAAGAAGGCACTGGCCATGGAAGCCTTCGCCAGGGCCCTCCGCCAGATGCCGACCATCGTGGCGGACAACGGAGGTTACGACTCCGCCGAGCTCGTCACCCAGCTCCGCGCCGCCCACGCCGCAGGCAACGACTCCTACGGACTCGACATGTACAACGGTAAGATCGCGTGTATGGATGAACTCGGAGTCAGGGAGTCATTCAAATCTAAGCTGCAGGTTCTGATGAGCGCGAGCGAGGCGGCGGAAATGATTCTTAGGGTTGATGATATCATCAAGTGCGCACCTAGGCAGAGGGAGGGACACTAGGACATCTACAGTAAATGGGGTGAAAGAAGTGAAGGGGGGGGAGGAGGGAGGTGGGATGGCTAAAACAACAGGGGTAATGAACAACGGAATATAATTGTCTGGTTTGTAAATGGAACTCACGTAGAGGTTATTTATTTTTTGTCTCCAAGGCCAAGGCCGAGGTGTTGGTTCGAGTCATTTTTTCTGAAAGCCTGAGTAGGATCCCCAGAATCTGCATGTGCACCTATTAGTGGGTTACGCTTTAGGGATAAGGTTAGGCGGAATTAAGGGGGGGGGGTGGTTTGGGCGGGTTGGGTTGGAATAAGGCAAGGGAATGGGAGGGGGGAGGAAATGTGATGAACGTTTATTTCAAAGCTATAGTATTTCTTAATAAAAGGAGGAAGGCGACCGTACCAAGGGCGAGTAGATGGTACGCATTTGCTTGCTGGTTTTAGGTTGTGTGAGCAGGGTTTAATAATGGCAAATTGTTTTGCCTTGGCTAAACTCGCTGTGAGGAGAGATTATCGACTATTAGCGTTTGACAATACTGACAAGGCAGAAAACAACCGTCCCAACTCGAAATAATTGACGAAACACGGTGACAAGGAATTTAAAAACTAGGACATCCGGGGGGCTGGCCTTGTCGACAACTTCTTGGGACCATTGGAGGAGTGGGGCTACGGGACGTGTGGTTAGGAGGTACGTTGGGAGGGAGGGTGATCGGTGGAGGGGGTGGAGAGTAGAGGAGAAGCGGTCACGGATGGAAAAACCTTAAGAGAGGAGGAGGAGGGAGAAGGAGCCGAGGAGTTAACGCCTTTTCTCTCTGATGCTGTTCTGGGCTTTGGATGGGTGATTTTGGGGAAAATATAAAAACGCGCAATAACGACGCACTTGGCAACTTACGTTATCTTCACTCACACCAATAAACGCCGCTCCACCCCCTTTTTTTTACGCCCGTCGATCGCGAACGCATGATTTTCAGCACCCAATCAAGATCGTCATGGAGGGCGAGGTTGAAGCAGATGCGGGAGTCGTGAATGACGCCGGAAAGACCAACTTCGCCTCCGAGCCCCCCTCAGGCCCCATTCACACACCCTCCGCTATACGCGGTCCCGTAGATATCGATTACACAGCTCTTGGTCTCGAACAAGGTAAACTTGTCAAGCTTCTGGATGACCGAGGAGCCGTTGAAGGCCTCATAGACAACTCTACCGGCGTCGATGTGAAAGTTATGGAGCTCGCTGATGTTTTCCACGACGAGCGCGACAAAGCCATTGACTTTCTCCTCACCGATTGTGAGCAGGGCAAGTTCCGAAGGAAGACCCTCCAGGAGTATGACGAAAAGGAAGGAGTCGTTCACAGACTAGTCTACTGGCAGCACTACGGCAGCGGGAATAAGTTTATCGAATTTCTCCTCAATGTCAAAGTAGTATCTCCTGACAAATCGACGAACATTATGGAGTTGGCACCCCTTGATGAGGATGACCTTTCTGATGAGGGAACTGCGATGCTTGCCAGAATTCTAGCGTCAACAAAGACCAAGATTGTCCAACGAGGTGTCATTAAGGGCAAACTCAGCTTCACTGATTTTGAGTTTGGACAAACTGCAGTCACCATGGTGGGAACTCTTAAGGCAGAGGAGAGAGCAACAGAGATGAAACCAGAAGTTGGTGTTCGCACAGTCAAAAGCTTTAAGAGCGCGAGATCCACGAGATCTGGCGTTGAAGGCAGGAACAGTGGCAGGACCAAGAAGGGAGACGTCAAGGCTGTGTATGCAGCTGTCAAGGGTATCATGGAGGAGGTCGGGAAGAAGTTCAGACAGCCTGGTCTCATTGATGAGAGGAGGAAAAGACACTTTGTAGAGGACGTCATGCCCAATGTGCCAACTCTTACTGAGGAAGAGGACAGGATGCTGGAAAGTGTTGCAGGGCTAGAGGAGGAACTCTACAAGAAGGGAAAGAGAGTCAAGGGGACACTGAAGGAGGGTATTGACAAGTTCCTTTGGAGAGAGGAGGACAATGTGTGGGCAGCCTTTGGGGTCACTGTGGACAAGTCAGCAAAGGGTGTGTTGGCAGAGCAATTTCTGCTTGACGCATTTGCGCGATCTGAGAAACACTTCAAAAATAATGGGAACTTACCAAGGGTTATCAGGAATGATTTTAAGGGAACTAGAAGCACGCACTATCATTCTGGCGTGAAGGTCCCTGCTGCCACCAATCGACTCTTTGAGAATTGGTTTGTGTGGAAGGAAGTCAAACTTGAGAATGGCCAGACTTCATACATGGTAGCTTTTGTGCCGCTGACAGAGTACCCAGGAGGAGGCTTCAAGGACCTTAGTAAGGAAGGATTTGTGCTAGCAGAGTCTACAGGTGTCTACTTCTTCAACGAGATCGCTCCAAATGTCTGCAGAGTAACACGCATTCAAACAGTTGATCTGAAATTTAGTGGCATTCATAAGACAGTGATGGACAATGCCATTGACTACCTTGCAAAGAATCAGCTTGTTGAGGCCAACAGGTTGCAGAAGAAGTTCAGGAGGAACGGGAAGGAAGTTGATGCTGAGGTCAGGGTGGCCTTGGTGGAGAGGATGAGGCAGGGCGTTGATTTGGAGGAGGACCAGAAGAAGGTGTTTGGGGAGTTGGAGGAGCTCTTTGGTGGGGAGGATAAAGAAGGGTGGGGGCCTCTTGAGTCACCTTATGAGGGAGTGAAGATGGAGACCAAGTACAAGCAGCAGGAGAAAGGGCAAAGGAGCATTGCACTAGGAAAGGCTAGCGGAATGGCAGACTGTACAGCAGAGGAGGCAGCAGCATGGTACTTTGAGTACTGTGGCAGGGAGAGGAACACTCTTGGTTTCCAGGCTGGCGATCTTGCCCGGCTTGAAG
Organism: Triparma columacea; assembly: GCA_030267965.1. Lineage (NCBI taxonomy): Eukaryota > Bolidophyceae > Parmales > Triparmaceae > Triparma > Triparma columacea. The sequence goes on from BRYA01000531.1 coordinate 57,590, forward strand.
TAAGAAAGGGAGGGCAAAGGAGAAACGAGAAGCTGATTGTGTCAGTCAAGAAGTTTCCTTTCCTGCTCAATAACAGAGAATTTGTCTTTAGACATCTGTGGAAAAAGTATGAAAATGACAGTATCTCTGTTGGCTCTTGGCCAAGCAACGATGAGATTGATTACGGTGGAGAAATAAAAAATGCAGTCAGAGCAGAAGGCAGAGGACTGCTAATAGCTACCAACATCAGCAAAGAAGAAGGGATAGCGCAGTGTAAGCTTGATTTCAAACAGCACTTGGATGCAGGCGGTTTCACCCCCCTAAAACTTCTTGAGAAAAAAATTCCAAAGCAACTGCAAATCTTACATGAGATTCAAGAAGCTTTCAAGCAAGATGAGGAGATTGATAAGGCTGCGCTAGAGAATCTTGCACACATCATCAAGAACGAACACCAAGATTATACTGATGAGGAGAAAGCGGCAATCAGGAAGGGGAAGGAACTTTATGAGAAGTGCAAGATCGATGAGAACTTTGATGATTTGAAGAGTCCTGATGAGAGGGTCAAGATGAAGCTAGTCCATGTTGATGGGGCAAGCAGTGGGACTGGTTTTGCCACTACTGTGGTAGATGCTAGTGTTGAGGAGTGTGCAGCATATGAATATACCAAGTTGGGCAACAGGTATTTTACTAGGAATGCCAAAGACATTGATGGAATCACCTTCTTGAAAGTCATCAAAGTAAATCCCCACACTCTCTACTACGTAACAACAAGGAACCTTGGCATCCCTGGTTTTGTTCCTCGTGATAGTAGGAGTAAAATTACCTGGTTCAAGCAAGATAACGGCAAAATTATCATTGACGTTGCAGACACAGAGGAGGTTCAGGTAGACTTTCCAGTGAAGGCTGGGAATATTTTAGTAAAGATTCACACAGTATGGGTGTTTGAGCCACTTGACCCTATTGGAGGTGTGCCACAAACATCAGTCACTTTCACAACAAAGGTAGATCTTGGTGGTATTATCTTCTCCTCCATTGTGAACAAGCTTGCACCAAGATTTCTTACGATAGTCTCAAGTTTGAGGAAGAAATTTGACAAGAGCAAAGAGAATGACGCCTTCAAGAGACAGCAGATCATTGCAAAGTTTGAAGAGATTGCAATTGAGGGAGCACCAGGGATTGAAAGTCACTTTGATGAGATTGATGGAGCTCAAGAGATCAGTAGTGCGTTGACTGGGCAGACATTGATAAAGGCAGAGAAGAGAATGGGGTGGGGGAAGACTTCAATATCTGTGAGAGCATCCAACAAGGAAGTTGCAGCATACTTCTGGGGCCTTAAAAGTGGAGTTGCCTCCAAGCTTGATTTTCACAGATTAAACAACAAGACACTTGTTATCACAGTTGGACACAAAAGACATTTCACTGCTGCAAAATTTGGCGAGGTAGACCAGAATAAGACGGAGGTTGTATTGGTGACTAGACATGAGGGTTTAGGAAAAGCTGCCAGCAAAAAGAGCGTAATTAAGCACCTGGGCATGGCAACTGATGCTGCTTACTACTTTGACAATCTGCTGAAGAGCAATGAAGCAAGGGAACAGGATGGGAGGAGGTTTGGAGAGCAGCTGATGGAGAGACTGAAGAAAAGGAATGTTGGGGACAGTAAAGTAGAGGTAGTAAGGGACTTTATTGCCGCCAATAGGACACTGGGAGAGATTACAGAGCAGCATGGTTTCATGAGAACACTGCTGTATGCTGTGGTTATGAACAAACTTAAAAGGAGAGCAATTAATGAGGGAGAAGATAATAGTGAGGAGGAAGCCAGGGGATGGGAGATTGGGAGTGCAATAACAGCAGTCATGTTGACTACTTTGTCTGCTGCTCATGCTGTAGATGAGTGGGCTCATCAATTCACTGAATTGCAAGAAGTCATGAACGAACAAGTTTGGTTAAGGCCCATGCTTGAGGAGATTGTTATGAATCTATTTAAGAAGTCTAACTTAGGCTTAAAGGCAAGGGTGACTGTTGGGGCTATTACTAGTATGTCTGATTTGCTCACTGATGTGTATGTCACTTACATGTTTTTGAGTGATGAGAAGTATGGGTACTTTAAGGCATCATTGGCAAGTTTGACAGTATCAATTGGGATTCAAATGTTTGCTATTTGGGGACAGAATAGGAAGTTAGGGATGAAGAGGGTGCTAAGGGAGTTGTTTCCTATTTTGATTGGGTTTAAGCCCGCAGTTGATGCTTACAGGGTAGCAACTGGAGCAAAGCAAGAGGTTGGAACATCATTTGACCCAATGCTTGAGATGTCAGTTATGAAAGTTGTTGAGATGTTTGCTGAGGCAATTCCTGGAGTCATCATCCAACTTATGGCTATAGCAACCAGTAATAAAGATGTTGGAACTTCAGCATGGCTTTCAGTTGCAGTGTCAGCAATTACAACAGGCTTTGCCTCTGCAACTATTAGTTATGACTATGACACAGATCCTGCTAAGAGAGAATATGCACCAGACTTTTATGGGTATATACCAGCAAAAGCAAGCAAGAGAACAGTAGTATTTGTGTCCATGTTGCTATTCACTGCAGGAATGCTTCTAATAAAGTGTACAACAATAGTTCTTCTTGGGTTGATGGGAGGTAGTTGGGTCTTTCTTTACATTGGAGCTGACCTTGGTTTGTACTTGTTGGTTAAGATATTGAGGGGTGACTTCTGGTACTGGTTGCCATTGGGGGGTATGTTAGAGATTGTGAGTAGTATTCTATTTAGAGTAGTTGTAAAGATCATTGTAGACTTCACTTCCATAGTACACTATAGACATCCTAATGAAGTAGGAGGAGCCTACTGGTTATTTGGTCTCATAATGACAATAGGAAGCCTACCAGTGTCAATACATTTAACTTCACCTTATGTAGAAGAGGGAGCAATTGATATTGCATCAACTATTGCAAAGTATTTCATACTGATAACTGCCCTATGTTTTGCTGTCTTCTTTTTGAACATTGAAAGGAAATACTGGCACACATTTTGGAGCACACAGAAAGGGAAGCACAAGACTATGGAATATTTCCTTGAAGGGAAAACTGATGCAATAATGTTTTCAGTCTTTAAAAGGTCAGAACATCATTGGGTTTCAATTGAAGGAGAAATAAGGAAGTGGGTTGAGTTAAACTGGGCTAAGTGGGAAGAGGAGCAGCCAGAATGGTTTACTGATGTTATGAAATCTAAGGTGCCTGTAGATTTTATTCCATCAGATGGAGATGCTAGAAGAAGAGAGAGTGTCAGGAGAGCAAGTGTTGATGCTGAAGCTGAGGGTGGTCTAGCAGGTACTTTGGGAGCAAGTATTAGGAGAGCAAGTGTTGGCTTGGACAATGGAGGTGCACTGATTGCTTCACACGCTGTGAATGATACTACACAAGACTATGCAGGTTTAGATCCAAAAGAAATAGGAAAGTTTTTGGGCGAGCAACTGTTGGTTGCATTAAACTTCAGTAAAAAGGGGATTACAAAGGAGCAAGCGGTCAGGTCATTTATTTGGAAAAACTACGTTCTGAGACAGGCTGCAGAGAAGTATGTGGTTGTTACACCAATGCTTGGCGCTGTTGTCAAGAACAAGCTGCTTGGGCTTAGGAAGGTAGATGGTAAGGCTGCGGAGCTTGGGGAGAATGAGGGAAGGCAGATTGGAGAGTCTCTAGCGAGGAGTTTGGCTATCAACACTCAGCCAGCTGCTGCAGTTGATGCCTTCATATTAAATTTCTCTGCCCTACAGGAGCTTGATGAGGAATATGAATGGTTCAGACCTATGCTTGAGACAATTAGCTACAGACTTTTGGAGGAAGTTCCGTGGGGGTTGAAAGCAAGAGTGACTGTTGGGGCTATTACTAGTATGGCAGATTTGCTGACTGATGTGTATGTGACAAACATGTTTTGGAGTGATAAGAAGTATGGATACTTTAAGGCATCTTTGGCAAGTCTGGTAGCGTCAATAGGCATACAGATGCTTTTTGTTTGGGCTCAGAATAGAAATTTGGGAATGAAACGGGTGTTAAGGGAATGGTTTCCAATTTTGATTGGATTTAAACCTGCAGTTGATGCTTACAGGGTAGCAACTGGGGCAAAGCAAGAGGTTGGGACATCATTTGACCCAATGTTTGAGATGTCATTCGTAAAATGCACTGAGATGTTTGCTGAGGCAATCCCTGGAGTGATTATCCAACTTATGGCTATTGCAACAAGTGACAAAGATGTTGGAACTTCAGCATGGCTTTCAGTTGCAGTGTCAGCAATTACAACAGGCTTTGCCTCTGCAACTATTAGTTATGACTATGACACAGACCCTGCTAAGAGAGAACACACACCTGACTTCTATGGGTATATACCTGCAAATGCAAGCAAGAGAACAGTAGTGTTTTTGTCACTGTTGGTGTTCACTGCAGGAATGCTTCTAATAAGGTGCATGACAATAGTTCTTCTTGGGTTGATGGGAGGTAGTTTGGTCTTTCTCTACATTGGAGCTGATCTTGGTCTGTTCTTGTTGGTTAAGATATTGAGGGGAGACTTTTGGTACTGGATACCATTGGGGGGTAACTTAGAGATTGTGAGTAGTATTCTATTCAGAGTGATCCCAAAGATTGTTATAGACTTCACATCAATTGTGCAGTTTAGGCATCCCAATGAAATTGGGGGAGTGTATTGGTTGTTTGGTCTTTTATTGACCATGGGAAGCCTTCCAGTGTCGATATATATAGCTTCACCTTATGTTTATGAGCAGGCAATTGATATTGCGTGGACAATTGTGAAGATTTTCTTACCAAGTAGTGGCTTGTGCTTGGTAATATTCTTTTCAAACATTGAGAGGAAGTACTTGCATACCTTCTGGAGTCCACAGAGGTCAAAGGATATGTCAATGGCATTTTTTCTTGACGGAGAAAGTGATGCAATAAAGTTTGAGGTCTTTGCAAGCTCAAGACATCACTGGGTCTCAATTGAAGGAAAATTAAGAAAGTGGATTGAGTTGAACTGGGCTGAATGGGAAAGGGAGAAGCCAGAGTGGCTTACCGATGTGAGGAAAGCTTTGGTTCCAGTCGATTTCATTCCATCAGATGGAGATGCTAGAAGGAGAGAGAGTGTCAGGAGAGCAAGTGTTGATGCTGAAGCTGAGGGTGGTCTAGCAGGTACTTTTAGAGCAAGTTTTAGGAGAGCAAGTGTTGGCTTGGACAACGAAGGGGCACTGGTTCCTTCACATGCTGTGAATGATACTACACAAGACTATGCAGGTTTAGATCCTAATCAAATAGGAAAGTTGTTGGGTGAGCAACTGTTGGTTGCATTAAGTTTCAGGAAGAAGGGAATGACAAAGGAGGAAGCTGTCAGGTCATTTATAGTGTCAAACTATATTCTCAGACAGGCTGCAGAAAAGTACTCGTTTGCCATACCAATGTTTGACGCTGTTGTCAAGAATAAGCTGCGCAAGTTGAGGAAGGTAGAGGGTAAGGCTGCAGAGCTGGGAGAGAAGGAAGGAAGGGAGATTGGAGAGTCTCTAGCGAGGAGCTTGGCTATTAATACAAAGCCAGTTGCTGCAGTTGATGCCTTCATATTAAATTTCTCTGCTCTACAGGAGCTTGATGAGGAATATGTATGGTTCAGACCTATGCTTGAGGCAATTAGCTACAGGCTTTTGGAGGAAGTTCCTTGGGGGTTGAAGGCAAGAGTGACTGTTGGGGCTATCACTAGTATGGCAGATTTGCTGACTGATGTGTATGTTACATACATGTTTTGGAGTGATGAGAAATATGGGTACTTTAAGGCTTCTTTGGCAAGTTTGATGGCGTCAATTGGGCTTCAGATGTTTTTTGTCTGGGGTCAAAACAAAAAGTTGGGGATGAAAAGGGTCTTAAGGGAATGGTTTCCAATTTTGATTGGATTCAAACCTGCTGTAGATGCTTACAGGGTAGCAAATGGAGGAAAGCAAGAGACTGGGCATGCTGTTGATCCAATGTACGAGATGACTGTCATGAAAGGGATTGAGATGTTTGCTGAGGCCATACCTGGAGTGATCATCCAACTTATGGCTATTGCAACAAGTAAAGACGACATTGATGATGCAGCTTGGGTCTCACTTTCAGTTTCAGCATTGACAACAGGCTATTCATCTTCAACCATCAGTTATGACTGGGACACTGACCCAGTGAAGAGAGAACAAGTGCCTGACTTCTATGGGTATGTGCCTGCAAATCCAACCAAGAGATCTATCATATTTGTTTCAATGATGTTCTTTAGTGCAGGTATGCTCGTGATAAGGTGCATGACAATAGTTTTGTTAGGGCTACTTGGTGGTAGATGGGTCACTCTCTATATTTGTGCTGACCTTTGTCTGTATTTGTTGGTGAAGATCTTTAGAGGAGACTTTTGGTATTGGATTCCTGTCGGTGGGCTTTCAGAGATTGTGATGAGCATTACTGCAAGAGTGATTGTGAAAGTAGTGACAGACTTTACATCAATTGTGCAGGATAGGCATCCCAATGAGGTTGGAGGAATGTATTGGATGTTTGGATTTGTATTGACAATGGGAAGTCTTCCAGTAGCTATAACTCTAGCTGAAAGAGGAGATCTTGCGGAAGAGGTGGTTAGCTTTGCATGGAAAGTAGTTGGAATATTTATACCATGTATAGTTGTGTTGTTTGCTGTATTTTTCTTTAACATTGAGAAAAAATATTTGGGCACCTTCTACAGCTTGCAAAGGGGAAAGGATTTAACAGTGAAGAATTTCAGAGAGGGTTCAGATGCTGTCAAAGCAAAGTACACATTTAAGTACTCAAAGCATCATTGGAAAGCAATTGAAGAAGAAGTAAAAACTTGGATAGAGGCAAACTGGGAGAGATGGGAAGATGAAAAGCCAGAGTGGTTAACTGACGCAATGAGAGCTAGAGTTCCGGTTGAATACATTCCTGAATCTGGAGATGCTAGAAGGAGAGAGAGTGTCAGGAGAGCAACTGTCAATGCTGAAGCTGAGGGTGGTCTAGCAGGTTCTTTGAGAGCAAGTTTTAGGAGAGAAAGTGTTGGAGGCGCTGATGGTAGAGCTATTACAGGTGTTGAGCATGGAGGTGGGAGATATAAAGTAAGCAGTGTTTTGCCAAGAGATGATGAAGATGGGGAGTGACTAAAAGGGTAGCAACATTTGTAGGAAAAATATTTTGATTTGTTATAGTTGTGAATATTTTGAAAGTATTTCAGGCATGTACTAGGGTAGTGTTATAATGGTTTGTAAGTATTGTGAAGTGTCGTGATAAAAAGTGAGAATGTTACAATGGTTAGTGAGTATTGTGGAGGTGTAGTAGATGTATCATAGAATTGTTTTAGGGGGTTTGTGAGTATTGAGAAAATGTATTAGATGTGTATGAAGTTTTAAGAGTTGTGGAAGTGATAAAATGGTTTGTGAATATAATAGAAGTGTAGTAGTTGTGTAAACAGTTTTGAAGCATTGTGGAAGTGTTATAGGGATTTGTGAGTATAATTGAGATTTAGTAGATGTGTATTAGGATTAATAAAAGGAAGGAGAGTGTGTTTGTAGGAAGGAAGGGAGAGGAGTTAAGGTGTGAGAGTAGTGGTTTGTGAGTATAATGGAAGTGTAGTAGATGTGTATTGGGATGAATTAGGAGTGTAAATGTGGTTGTGGAGAGGGGAGAGAGAAAAAAGGGGTGAGAAAAAAAGAGGAGGATGTGAGGTGGAATGATGGGTGTGTGTGAAAGTGTATATGAAAATATGTGTGTGTGAGGGAGTAAATGTGTAAGTTTGTAGTGGTTTGTAGTGATTTGAGTGATTTTAAGTGGATTGGTAGAAGTTTAAATGGATTGAATTGATTTGGTAGTGATTTGAAGTGGTTTGTAGTGGTTTGTAGTGATTTGTAGTGAATTTGTAGTGTTTATAGTAAATTGTAGTATGTTTTAGAGGTTTGTAAATAGTTTGTGGAAGTTTGTAGTTGTTTTAAGTGGTTTGAAGTGGATTGAAGTTATTTGTAGTAGTTTGTGATATTTTGAAATGTTTTGTGGTGTTTTTAGTGTTTTGTAAAGGGTTAGGGTTAGGGTTAGGGTTAGGGTTATGGTTATGGTTAGGGTTAGGGTTATGGTTATGGTTAGGGTTAGGGTTAGGGTTAGGGTTAGGGTTAGGGTTAGGGTTAGGGTTAG
>BRYA01000532.1:6199-39466 GCA_030267965.1 Triparma columacea
TGATGGGTCTGATCAGGTCGTGCGCTGACTCTGCGTTGAACAAGTTTGATAGGTCCTGCGGGATGCCCCCTTTCCTGGACGACGGTAGCGTTAGATACGTCGCTGAGGGGATGATAGAGGCGGCCAAGGTGGCGGGGGACTGGGTGGAGAGGAACGAGATGATGATACCGGAGGGTACGAAGGAGACTGTGGGGGAGATTGAGAGGAGCAGCCACGTGAAGGCCAATGAGATTATCCATTTGAACGGAGGCACAGTAACAAAGAGGAAGTTGCGAGGGGAGAATAGAATCGAAAACCTTTATCCTGACGATAGCAATGACGGAAATGAAAAGGCTGGAGCGATGATGGTCAAGAGCAAGAAGAAGGAGAAGGAGAAGGAGAAGGAAAAGGAAATGGTGGAGATGGAGGCGCCTGAGATTATGAAGGTCAGGAAGAAAGCAAAGGTCGCGGCTAAGGAGAGGCCCAGGAAACTATACGAGGACGACATGGACGTGGACGGCAATGATGATGGTGATGGCGACGATAAAGGCAATTCCGTCGCAACTTCAGTCACAGCACCGTGGGGTTACGACTCTGATGGCGATCCAATGACCGAGTACCAGAGGATGCGCCACGACAAGATTCAGAGAAACAAAGCTCACTTGGAGGGGCTAGGTTTGAATAAGGTGAAGGACGCACTCAAAGCTATGAGCTCGCCACCCCCTCAAGTCCCGTACACAAGTGCCGAGAAGAACTGCATCAAATACGCCGCCCCAACCTTAGACACCATGTATCCTCATATGACAGCCTCGAAGCGATGGGAAAACGTTCTCGCAACGTACCCCGACATATTTCAGAACAGCCGATCTGCCATCAACCTCCAGAACCAGTACAACAAAATGCTGACGAAGGTTGGCGGACAGGCGGGGAAGCTTCTTTGCGTTCATCCCTCTATATTTGAGGACGACTTTGGGGGGGGCGACAGGGGGGACCCAAGCCAAAGGTCAGAGAGGGTGGCCGCAGCTGCGGCAGCGGCGGCGGCAGCGGAAGGGGAAGGGGAAGCGGTGGCGGGGGAAGCGGAAGCGGAAGCATGCGAGATGGAGGAGGGGGCCTCATCGAGCGATGGGATGGAGGAAGAATTGGAGGACGACGCAGGGGTTGGGGCGAGGGAGAGGGCCATGAGGGTACTCCTGCTCAGCCAGGCGCTTTGTTATAAGCGGATCGAGAGGGGCTGGCAGGAGGGGAGGATCAGGGACAAATGGGCGGTGGTGAAAGGGAGGATCAAGAGAATGAAGAAGGAGATGGGGGAGAGGTACGAGGACAGGCTGAAGGGGCTCAAGGAGGGGAAAATTGAGAAGAAGAGATTTGAGACGCTCAGGGACACGCAGATCGAGGCGGCGGGGCACTACGAGAGGCTGGTCAATGAGCACATGATCAAGGTTATGAGCAGCAGGCCAGGCGTGGGGTGGGGGAAGAGGGAGGAGCTGGAGGGGCAGATGGTAGGCAATATGGAGGGCCAGTGGAAAACCTTCGGAACTCAGTTCGACGAGATGAGCAAGAGCTTCGAGCTCGCCAAGCTTCTTGCACAAGAGCTTCTCCAAGAGCAAAGCGCCAACATTTGAATTCAAACTTTCTGTTGCATGAAACTCATCATTTTCATTTCCGTTGCCCCCTCTCACACAAACGAATCCCGACGCGCCCATCACAACCACAAAATCACCCCTTTCACCCCCCAACTCGCTGTGTTTTCCGGTTCGGATCAACTGGTGTGGGTTTGCTTCCAACCAACCCGTGTCTCAGTTCCGTTCAAATGGCGATCAATCCAATTGCATTCGCAAGTTGTGCAATGAGCGTCCACGTTTTGAGTGATCAAAAAGTCATTTCCGTTGATTCCGATCGTGTGAGCCAACCGCATCGTGCAAAAAAACGAACTTTTTATGGTGAAACTCTCCAACATGTCTCATCACCCAATTTCCTCTTCGAATCATCAAGAAAAGCCAAATCGACAGTGAGTCCATCACCTCCAAACTCCAACAAACGTGCGAAACACCAACTTCCCCTTCCAGCGATGAGCCACAATATGATTTACTTTCCAAGAACCCATCACTCGCCACGAATGTGCCACCAGAGCGAAACAATCCCCCCTTGAGTGGGCTGTCCCGAGTTTCAGAGAATGGGCAAATCCAAACTCTGTCTGCTGTTTATTCCTTTACGACGGCAATGCGACTATGATATGAAATTAATACACACACTCAAGAAACAAAGAAGAACAAAACGACGAATTCAAGGAAATATGGCACCCTCGGCTTCCTCCCTCTGGTGGTGATGAGGGTTATGAGGAGGAGATAGACTGTTATCTCCACGATAGTGCTTTATTTCTTACTAGTTATACTCATTATATCACATAATACGAAAGATAATACAAAAGATACTACCTAAGATGGCATATATGCACATCAGCACTCAACCCCAAGTCCGCTCCTCAGAGTCTCACCATCCTTACCCCCCACAACGATGTTTCTCCCTTACCTTCGCCACCCTCTCCCCCATCGATATATTCCTAACCCCTATCTCTTCCCGCTTCGCTCTTTCCAACATCAGAATAAATACAAAATGGGAAAAGTTCACGGATCTCTTGCTCGTGCTGGAAAGGTGAAGGGCCAGACCCCCAAGGTCGAGGCTGGTGAGAAGAAGAAGCAGCCCCGCGGACGCGCCAAGAAGCGCATGCAGTACAACCGCCGTTACGTGAACGTTGTGACCGGCATGGGAGGAAGGCAGCTCGGACCCAACTCCAACGCTGACAAGATGAAGTAAACGCGCTGATAATTGGCAAGAAAATGTTTCATCGAATGCATAAATTACATTCACATTATATTCATATTCAAACATGCGCACAATACAACACCTCATATATCACACCCCGCTTCCCCACCCACCCCCTCCCCCTCCTCCCCACTGACCCCCAAGATCTCATCCTGACTTGCGTACCTTACCATTCTATGAAAGTCATAGCACTCAAGTAGCACCTCAAGAACCTCTGAAGCCCCGGCCCTGTACCCAGGCTCCGTTAACCAGCACCTTTTCACGACGTCCACCACATCCTTCTTGATGCCCTTCCCTTCCAACCTCGGCCTGTGCCTCCCGTCGTAAACGTACACAGCGAAGTCCTCCATCGCCATCCTCCCCAGCTCCCTCGAGTCGAACGGCACTTCGCCCAGAAGGACCTCGCTCAGCACCATCCCCAGGGAGTACATGTCAAGCGACGGGTCGTGGGTCGCGTACGTGCCGCTCAGGACCTCCGGCGGGCTCCAGTTCCTGTTCTTCGGCAGCGGCCTGAAGTCCTCCGCCTCCCCGTCCTCCCTCCCGGTCCCGAACCTCCTGTGCTCTCCCAGGTCGCTAAGCTTCACCATGAGGCTGTCAGTGACAAGGAAGTTCAGGCTCTTGATGTCCCCGTGCAATATCCCCATCTTGTGGAGGTAGCAGACCCCCCTAACCGCGTCAATCATCATACCTAGCCTCCCGTTCCATCCCAGTTCCTCATATCTATGTTTTCCCCCCCTCCCCCCTCCCCAACCATCCAGGTGCAGGAAGTCGTAGAGACTGCCATTGTGGCAGTACTCCGTGAGCATGCACAGCGCGGGCGGCATTATGCAGATCCCCATGCACCGGACGACGTGGGGGTCGTGCAGGGAGTTCAGGAGCTGCACCTCGCTGCCGAACCTGATTGGGGGGAGGGACCGGGGTTAGTGGGATAAGAGGGGGGGGGGAGGGAAGCGAAAGCTAGGCTACCAGACGGACGAACACGCCCCCTAACGATTACAGACACCCCCCCCCCCCCCCCACCACCACTCACCTTTCTATAACATCGGCATTCAACTCCATGCAAAAGAGCATCTTGATGGCGACCGTCTGCTTGCTCTTCTTCTTCTCGCTGTACAAGTGCCCCTTATAAACCCTCGCGCTCCCCCCAGCGAAGTAGCTCCTCCTGTCGTCGAACTTGACCATCCCGTAGGGCACCTGCTGCACCTGCTTCATGTCCGTCAGGCTGGTTGCGATCTGCTCCACCGAGTCCCTCCTTAGCACGCCGTGCCCCCCCATCAGCGGGGCGTTCAGGCTGTCGTCCGCCGGGGAGTACATGCCCTGCCAGTACAGGCAGTCCGACCTCAGGGTCCTCAGGACCACAAAGGGCCCGAGGATCCCAAAAACGCCCCACTTGTTCAAGCACTCGAGGCAGAATGGCCAGTCCACATTGCAAGAGGTGACGATCACGTCGAATATCGTGACGGACTCGTAGAGAAGCCAAAACACAGAGTAGAGGCGGAGGGCAGGCCGCTGGGAGAGTGACGGGGAGAGGCGGAAACGGAAGTAGATGATACTGTAGAATATTATGAGGATGGCAGTGTAGCCTGTGGGTGTGGTGGAAGAGGGATGGGTAAGTCAGCGCAAATGTTCGAGGACGAGATTCGAATGCAAGGATCGTGTGTCCATCTTCCCCTCTTCCCCTCTTCCCCTCCTTCATTGATTTCCTCTCATCTCCCGCCACACACCTGCTGATATCGCCACGCTCATGTGAAAGCCAATGTCGCCGCCCTCCCCATTGCTTCTATTGACCTGGAGAACGGCGTCCATGTCATAGCCATCCCTAACGACGAGGAACACGCAAAGGAACGTGAAGCACCCCCAGAGGAAGGCCTGGTAGAAAGTAGAGAGAAGGGCGGATTCACCGACGCCCTGCTTCAACAAAAGGAAGGTTATGCCCTCATAAGCAAATCTTGGAGTGGGGGTGGTTAGTTTCGCAACGTCGTTTTTGTCACTTCATTGCAACTTTGTCGTCACACTTTATCATCTTCACTTCCCCCCCCTCCCTCCCCAACCCTTACCTGTGAATAGCCCATATACTTGCCACCAGGAGGGCAGGCATATCTTCTCCCAGATACTTGTAGTAAGTAACGGGGAACGTCGCAACGAACGTGATGAGCGCAATGAACCAGAAAATCCCCCTATAGACGCCTAGGATGAGGAGATCTGCAGCCTCCTCGTTCCCCTCGGTCGCAATTATCCGGAGCACGGCCTGGAAGAGTATCATGGCAAGCATGATAGCCGCCTGAATGGTATATATATTAACATAGAACGGGGCGTCCGCGCTGGTAATGTAAGTGGTCGCACAGAAGGTCATATTGGTGATAAATGTGGTGTCTGAGTTGAAAGGATCGTCGTAGGACTGAGGGCTACCGAAGTATATGGCGTTCGCGGAACCGTCTTCAGAGCCGACACCCATGGATAGAGTGTCCAGGGTGTCCACAGTGTCCATGAGAAATAAGAATCGGTGGAGTGCAGGAGGAGGGGGAATTTATTTTGGTATTGAGCTGCCCCTCGCACCCGAGATCCTTCTACAGGCGAAGGACACACAAGGCACAGAGAATGTCACGGAAAATGTCTTTCTATGAGAGCCTCCCCTTCCCACAGGTACGATTGATGCAGACACAGGTGTGGGGGAGGTTGGATAACAACCGTGGGCCTTGCCGAGCGTCGACAGGGCGCAAGACCTTAGAGTACGTAACGTGTAACCAAATTTGACCAGTACGACACACTACGCTAAAGTACTCAGGGGGAAAGACTCAACAGATTGGGGTTGCAAAGGTTCCTCGTGCGAGAATCCTAGACTACATACATGAGGAGGGGATTTCGAAGGGCAACAAACTCGATTTTGACTTTACTACGACACACCTCTTTAGTTTACGGCCAAGGGACTACCGAGCGCTCCTACACAAGACCCACGTTTCTTCGTAAGTTAATACATTACATTTTTGCAATGGAAAGATTGCTCACGTTGTTATGATACAAATGTGCGGTTAACCCTCTTTGGTTCTCTTCTCGTCTCGTCTCCCGCCCCCTTCCCTCTTCAAACCTCACCCCTGCCTGTTTGGGTTAGGGTTAGATTTGAGATAGAATGTCGAAGAAGTACTTGCACTCGAGCCCTCCGTCCTCTGGCAAGTCGGTGCAGTGGACAGCGCTCTTAGCAAAGTCAGTTCCGTAAACCGCCCTGAACGTCTTTGGCCTGATCGTCTTGGCGAGCTCGATGTTGACCGGCCCACACATCTCCCTGAAGTCTTCCACGATGTTTTTCCCCACAATCTGAAGGGCCACAACAGGGCCATCGATCAAGTGCCCCACCATTTCCTCGTACTGGGGCAGGACACCCCTGTAGACGTCGTAGAACTCGACGGATGTTTCCCTATCGAGGTAAAACATCTGGAGGCAGTTGAATTTAAAGCCGGCATCGTTGATGTCCTTGAGAATGGGACCCAGGTTGCCCTCCTTGATGACGTGAGGCTTTATGAGGCAAAGGGTGCACTCTTCGTTGGAGTAGGAGTTAGGGATACTCCCTTGGCCGAAATAGTCAGCGCAGTCCTTGACGACGTCCTCGGGAGTGGCGGAGACGTACATTTCGAAGCCGAGGCCGAGGACAGTCTCTGCAAAGACAGAGACGGCCTCCTCGGTTCCGACGATCTCGCTGGCGGCCAGGACGCCGATGACCATCTCACCATCCAGTATCACGCTCTTCAGGTCGGATATTACGAAACCAGCATTCCTAATTGTCCCTAAAATCTCCCCAACATTCCCAATGGCGCTCCCCTTGATGATCCCAAAGGCCTTCCCGCACTTGGCCTCGAACCTCTTCCTCGTCCCAATGTCTGCATAATCCACAATGTGGTATTGTCTGGAGAAGATGGTGATCGCCCCGCCAATGTAGAGCATCCCCAGGGAGACCTCCTTGTAGGGGATGCGCTTCATGATGGTCTTGGTTCTCTCAGGGTTCAAAATCTCAACGGTTCCATCGGCGAAGTAGTTGATGCGGAACTTCTTTACCAGAGCGGCATTCGCGTCGAAGTACTCGCAAAGGAAGGCGTACACCTCAACAGAGTTAGACATCTGTGTGTACGAGGGAGAGGGGGGGGGGTTAGATTAGCAGGGGAAAGGTCAAATGCGGGGAGATAGTGGTGAGCAGCGGTCCTACAATACTATTATGACGACGCCTGAGCACCCAAGTGCCACAGAACTCACCAGGAAACCAGAAATTCAAATCACTTGCTCAAAAACGCTGTGGAGAGAGCGGTTTGCTGTTGAGATTTGGTCCGGAACCTTTAACAAAACTGTTTCATGCCCCCACCAGTGCCATCTAAAGGAAAAAAGAACGGAAGATCAGCAAAAGCTCACAAGTGAGTGTTATTTCCGCCCCTCTGCGCCATTTGAAGCTCCATGCCTTCCCATTCTTTGATTTTCCCAACCTTTCTATGAATCGGTTCGTCACCTCCCAGCTCTCTCACCCAAGCTCCCAATTCTACTTCTTTTCGCAGAACCCCTGATTCACCAGACAGTAATTACGAAGACGCCCCCCCCCCACCAGTAAGAGGATCAGGTAAGCCGCTCGTTTAGATCATGTTGCAGGATGTGAAACTGCTCGGACGGTTGTTGAGAAAACTGTTGTGGCCTTTTGGGCTCAGGTTTCACATCCAGACGGCCCGATCTCCCCATCCCGGCCATTAAAACTAACCTAACCGTGACGTCATGACCCCCTCCTGCCCGAAATCGGTCACCAAACCAAACCCTCCAGGACACAAAGCAGCTGCAGCCATGTCTTCCCCAGGATTTGATGACGATGAGGACTTCTCTGCCCGCAGGCCTTCTCCCGCGTACAGTGACGTAGGAGATGACCCCCAGCACGAGCCCAAGAACATCCTCGAGGATGTTCCCGAAACCACCATCGGTGAGAATGTCTCTGTCAATGGAACCCTTGCCTTTGACAAGCTTCTCCGCATCGACGGTAGCTTCAACGGACAGCTTGAGTCCGAGGGCGACCTGATCATCGGGCGCAGCGGAACCCTCATCGGCAACGTTGCTGGGATGGGAGAGCTCATCATCGACGGAAAGGTGCAGGGCAACCTTTCCGCCAACAAGATTGAGTTGAGGGCCAAGGCCTCCGTGTTCGGGGATATTGTGTGCAAGTCCCTTACCATGGACCCCACTTGTGTCGTTGTCGGAAAAATGAATGTCAACCCCTTCGCCCCCGGAGAGATTGGAATGGACCTCAAGGCCATCATCAAGGAGGAGTCTGCCGCTGAGCCCGCTGCCGCGCCTGCAGCCGAGCCTGCCGCCGCGCCTGCTGCCGAGGCCCCCGCCGCCGAGGAAGCCGTCCCTGAGGAGGCAGCCGCCCCCGCCGCCGAGGAAGCCGCCCCCGCCGAGGATGCCAAGGAGGAAGGAAAGGAGGAGTAAATCCGGGTTGGGTGGTAGTTTGACTGACTTTGACATTGTTTTGAGGAGAAGTAGTGGGGACGGAAGATATTGTAATGGAGCACAAACGAAAATTCTCATCATAACTGTGTGTGTGCAACAACGACAAAAAAGAGATGCGTTTTCTTTAACAACAACAATAATAATATTCTCATCACACCTCAGTTGAAGCCCATGTGCTTCAACTTAATGGCGACCGTCACTGACCCCTTGTCATCGTCCTTGATGGTACGCCCCATGATGCCAACATCGGATTCCCGACTCGGTGTCCTCACCCCTGCCCCCCTTCCCCCTTCCCTCGACCCTCCAAATCCTGTGTTTGGCCGAATGTGCTTGGAAAGGATTTGGGACGGAAATTCGACCATCTTTCCTTTTCGCATCATCTTGCTCGGGCTCGTCTGCGGCCTGTCCACGGGCCTCCTTGCCTGCGTTTTGTGGAAATCCTTGTTCCTGGGGGCGATCTTCCAGTGCTTGCCCTCCGCTGGCCTCGGGTCGAAGAGAATCTTGTTCTGACGCTGCACCCAGTTGTCGTTCGGGAGGGAGACCCTCGATTTCGTGTGCTGCACCAAGGCAGTCTCAAATACCTGAAGACTTTCCATCATCCCGTCCCAGTGCTTATCGGCAATGTTGGACCCCGCCAGTTTCTCACCCAATTCTTCCTTCTCCTTGACGACACCAGCCTCGCCCTTCCTCATGCTATTCCTCATCAACTTCCGCTTCGCCCTCTCCTCATTTATCAACTCCTTCGCCTGGTCTCTGGTCCAAGACGTGACGCGGCGGACCTTTTTCAATGACGGGTTTTTGAGGAGGTTGCGATCTGAGGATTTTCCTCTTACGCTACCCCTGACGACCTTCTTCTCCAGGTGATGGAACTCTTTGTTTAGAAAATTCTCCTGGCTCGGATGCCGGTGGAGAACTTTGGTCGACGCCACCCTGCCCGGCATTGTATTCCTTTTAACCTCAGGAATCGGCTCATGCATAAGCATCTCGTGAAAGTCCTCCTCGTGGTGCTTGTGCTGGATGGTCTTGCGAACCTCAGGCTTGAACTTCCAGGGCTTCTTGGTCTGAATTGCAGGGTCGACACCCGGCTCGTTATAGTCCAATTTGCCGAGGAGGTTGCCGTCAAGGTCCCATATTTTGGCCATAAAGTCGTGAGAGGCAGTGACGACTCCGCTTGGATTGTTGACCAAGCTGATCTTGCTGATCATTTCCTCATGCGCCCTCCAAAAATAATTGGGCGTCCTCATCTTAATGCGCCTCGGCTGACAAGACCTCGAGATCCTTCTGTAATGGGTGAGTTCATCACCCCCCACGACAGTATTCACAATCCTGTGAGGGTTGAAGGTAGCCCTCCTTTTGCTGCTTATCGGCCCCTCAGCGACAATGTCTTCGGTGACGACCCAAGCGTACACGAAGCCCTTGTCGTCACTCGCAAAAATAATATGGTCGCCCCCCTCCTCGACCTCGCACAGGCAGAGGCTCGTCACAATGCCGGTAGGCTTGTTCTCGTGGAAAAAGTTGTCGTCCACCCAGCTGCCACCCTCGCCAACGCTCCCCTCTGGCTGCACGCAAGTGGGCAGGAGGCTCACAGCGCACACGGCCTTGGGAACCTCCCAGATCTGAACCAAGCCCGTCGACAAGCTCCCTACAAGGTAAGGTTTTGGAGACATAAACTCTAGCGCACTGACGTCAAAACTCTCTCCGCTCTTGGCGTTTGGGTGAATACAGGTCCCCACCAGGGTGCACATTTCATAGTCCCATAGATTTATGTGGTGCTCGCCGTTCCCAGTGGTGGTTCCCGTGGCTATGAGGTTGAGATGGGTACTGAAGGCGCAGACGGACAGCTCAGCAAAAGATTGAGCCTCCTCCTTCCCCAGCATGTGATCCTTGAAGAGCGACATTCTCCGCCCAGTTCTGCCAACGTTATTATTCTTGGAGAGCGAGGATCGCCGCTGGCTCATTCTTCGGCCTATCTCAGCAGCAGCTGCAACGAGGGCGAAAGAGGTTAGCTGGAGTCGAGTTTCTGTTTGTTCCGGGCGCGCACCCTCCTCCGCTTTGGGCTTCCCTGTTCTCACCTGTACTTCCCTTCTCATTCCCCTCCCCACGGAAAATACTCGACATGGACCCTCTCCTGGAGGTTCCGCCTCCGTGCTGCTGCGCTGTGTGCGACATGTGCGACATTTTGCGCATGGCCATCAGGGCCTTGATGTCTCCACCAACGAGTCGCGAAGCGCGCCTACTGTGGATGCCATCTTCAGGGTGGGAAGTCCCTACCTTCGCAGTTTGGTGATCTCCGATTGTACTAAGGGTCGCGTCCACCTCGATCGTGCGCATCAGGACAGATCTGGCCTGCCTTCCATTCTTTGCCACCTTGAAACCGTCGGCATCGACGTCGTCCGCCATGTGAAGCTTCCCATCGGCCCCGGTGGAAATGATGCACTTTTCCACAGGAGCGTAACCAAGGAACGTGACGGAGGTACCGTGGGGATCAATACATTTAAGGGTTTTGCCGCTCATGTAATTGACCACCCTAACACTCCCAGTCTCATCTCCGACCAGCAATCTTCTCCCCGTGCCGTCGATCGCCACGGAAGTTATCTCGTTGTTGGTGGGTGTAGGCGTGTTCGAATTGCCGTATATTTTGGACGATTCGTGCACTCGCACGAGGGACCCGCTAAATGCATCCCATATACATATGCGGTTTCCGGTTGCAGTGATAAAATTGTTGAAGGAGGGGTTGTAGATTGCGGTGATCAGGGGCTCGAAGACGTCGAGAACCTTGCGGTGGTAGAGGTACAATCTTGTCGAAGAAATGGCAAGCATACCAGGGAGCTTCTCTACCGGTTTCGGCGGGATGCAGGCCGACCCGGAGACAGTTCCGGTGAAGTTCGAGGGGGGAGGAAGGGTCTGGATCAGCTCGAAGGTATGCATTGAGTAAATATTAACATTGCAGTGGACGTCCACGGTGACAACCTCAGCGTCGCTGTCGACCACATTTATCGAGGCAATCTGCGCCTCTGACTTCGAGGTCAGCCTCTTCTTGTCTTCATTCTGCATCCCGTAAACAGTGTGGGTGTCCCAGACAAAGACTTCGGCGGTGCTTTCGGAGGAAGCGACTCCTGCGGTGAATATGACATCGAAGATTGGGGAGAATTCAACCAGCTTCACGCCTTCTTCGTGGGCATTGATTCGCCTCGTGATGAACTTTTCTGGGTGATCTGTCTCCATGTACGGTTTCCCCAGGTCCAAGAGAGCAATCTGACCGTCTATCGAGGCCACCACGAGAAAGTTGCACCCTTCCGTTGACTTGATCTCCTTAATAGCCGTAATGCCCATGGTGTGAAACCGTATCTTTTTCGTCATTGACAGTGGGACCACTTGCTCCTTCATTTTCTTGGAGGCTTTCTTTTGGTTCGCAACAATGATCTGGGTCTTTTCTCTCACCCGGCGCTCCTCTTGCACCGCCTTGCGTTCCTTTATGTTTTTTTCCATCTTCAACCTCAGGTCAAGCAAACCCTTGAGAACTGGAGGGTCAGAGCGACGAGGCATCTCGAGCACCTCCTGCAGCGAGCAAAGCGACGAACGAAGCGAGCCGCGGAAAGGGTTTCATTCCGTGAGTCGATGAAGCTTGCGCGACGATTCGCATGCACGCTACACAACGAGGCTGTTCTCACCTTCTGGGCAATTATGGCATTAAACTTGTCCTCAATGGCAGTGCGATTTTGCTCGGACGGGAGAGTCAAATGGGTGGGGTCCAACGCTGACGAATGTTGAACCTCCTCGACGGGGACTCGATCGTCGTTGGTTGTTATCCGGGTGCAGAGTATCGCCCCGGAGTGCAAGGATCCTGAGAAGAGGACACTCTCTCGAGTGCTGGGAGGGGTCAGGTATTGTGGGTTAGAACGGGCTAAGCGACGACGGCGGACCTCGGACAAAACTCACCTGTACGCCAGCTGGTCGTGAGGGAAGTCGGTCTCGTAGCGGTTTGTCATGACTGCAAGGAACTGGGTCCCATCAGCTCTCTCCTCAGCCGTTGGAATGTCCCAGACCGAAATGTATCCCCCCGTGCGCGACCCATCAAGGACAGACGATGTGATGATGTTGTCTTCTCCATCAATGCAAATTGTGTTAAGGACGTTGTGCTGTTTGAAGGCGGTGTGGTGTCGAAGGGACATTGACGACCGAGGCATTTCGGTAGGGTAGTCGGGGGTTATTAGGAGCTCGACCCCTTCGTCATTCTGTTGGATCGTGGCGAGGCGGTCTATGGGAGACGAAAAATACGAGAGGTGCGTGAGGGGGCTATAGTAGCTATTCTTGTCTGGAAAGTTCATGAAGTGGTACTTGGCTGAGTTGACAGATGGGCCTAGGTTCTTCGTGTCCTCCATAACATCCAACGACATAACGTATGACGAGAAGTCACTCCACTTTATCAAATTTGCGCCCCTTGCATCTATCAGGTTGTATATGTCAATTATTTTCTTCAAGGTTGTCTCGTCCATGCGGGATGGTGAAGATAGTGGGGACAGTTTAGAAAAATTGAGGTCATCCACCCGTTTTGACGCTAGCGGAGAAGACATAGGAGAAAATGGAGAGGCAGATCGTGAAACAGAAGGGCTGGAAGAGGGAGTTTCCTTGTCCTGTGGGTCGAGGAGGTCCTGAATTAGCCGAACAAAGTCCCTCCTAGACACCCCTTGAGACGAAGAACCGAACTTTTTCTGCAAACGGTTCACATCGATTTCAGCAAAGAGCGACAGTAGGCCCGTAGCGTGTTGTTTCGACTCCAGTTTGCTCGAGTCCATGTCCCCAAGGTTTTTTTGTGCCTGGAAATTAACAGCTCCTGAACGAATGGCGGACCAGGAGGTTGACAGTAGCGTTGCGACCCAGGTGAGCATTTGGGACGGTATGGAGGGGGAAAAGTATGCCCCAGCTCGGCTCTATACGGCTCGGAGGTCCACTGAGGGTAAAAATATGTCGACCCACTCGAGCTCCCGCGCCTCTCCTAACTCCTCCCAATCTCCCCCCCTCTTCCCCAGCTCGCTGACGAGTTCCCCCAGATCGACACCCCCATTCGCATATCACCCCCCGAGACCCTCAACGCACCGTACCGCCAGCCACGTGCCAACAAGGACACAGTCATTAGGGCAACTGCCTTCAGCCCCGAGGCCTTCAGTGCCCGCCCTCTGTTCGCGGGGGCGCAGTCCCCTGAGCTGACGGCTGAGATTGCGAAAACTAGGAGGCAGAACGAGGCATCGCGGCGCGAATATAGCGAGAACCACGCCGTTTACAAGACCCAAATCAGGGACTACACCACGCTGGCCTTTTCCATGAAGAGGGCGGGGAACACCGAGGCCGAGGCGGCCGCGTATTCCTGCGTAGGTGTCACGTACGACAATATGGGCAAGTACGAGGACGCGATAAAGGCCTACAACAAGTTCTTAAAGCTTTCGAGGGAGTTTGACGACAAAGTGGGAGAGTGCCTCGCCTACAACTGCATGGGGATGTGCAAGATGAACTCCGCCACCCCCCCCAACGAGTCCACACCCTACGACAGCGGCGTAGAGCTAACGGAGGAACAGAAAATCTACATCAATTCCGCTGTCAAGTACCACCAGATGCACCTCGACAGCTCTGACGACGGAGGAAAGTTCGTCGCCAACAGCAACCTGGGCCTATGCGTCGGGCTCCTCGGTGACTTCGCCACGGCTGCGAAGTACCACCAGGACGCGCTCCGGATAGCGATAAGGATGCAGAGCTTCACCGGACAATCTGTCGCAGTGGGAAATTTGGGGATGTTGAGCGTCAAACAGGGAGACTACACCACCGCCAAGGCCTGCATGCAGCAGCACCTCCAGCTCACCCAGTCGGTCAAGGACATCGACGGGGAGTGCAATGCTTGGATTTTGCTGGGAGAGGTGGCCTCTGCTACCTCGGACTTTGACGATGCGCTCAACAGCCTGTCGCAGGCCAGGAATGTTGCCGAGGCAAACAATATGCTTGGAATGTTAAAGAGGATTTCTTGCGCTATAGGAATGGCCGAAGCAACCAGCAAGATGGACGCCCACTTTGCGGTTATCGCAGATCTGTCACACCACTAATGGAGACAAGGAGGGAGGAGGGAGGTGTAAATTACAGTGTTTGAAGAGGAATTGCCTATGTTTCAAATAATACTATACAGCGCTGCTGTCAGTGCCGAAGATGAACCACCTCTTTGCCTGCTTGATCTGCTTCTCTGCCTTGCTGACCTTGACGATGAGTTTCTCTCTCGTCTTCCAATGGAGTGCAACCAGAGCCACGAAAGCCCCCACTCCAAGCACGAGCAGAAGGAACATGAAGAGCGCATTTTCGACGCTCGAGAAGTTGGTGCGCTGGAAGCTTGCTAAACAGAGAAATATTACAGAGGCGACAGAGGGGAGAAGGAGGCTCACTGTAATTTTCCTCGGGATCTTCGTGGAGGTCATGACAAAGAGGGAGACTTGGACGAGAGCCGTTGAGTATGTTAGGAGGGAGGATATATCTAATAATGCCACAGCACGGATTACAAAAGCTGCCATCGACAACGAGCACCATCCAATGATTGCTGCCAAGGGAGCTGTCTCTGCTGCATGGCTCGGATCAATTCCAAAGTCGACGTCGTATGTCCGCCACTTGTAATTCGTAATAATAAAGAGAAGAAGGAGGATTACTGCGAGGATTCCACTGATTACGCAGCCAGTGATGGCGAAGGGGTCCATTGGGGGGTGGGGGGGGGGGGTGGGGGGGGCGGGTGGAAGGATTTTTTTCTGATTTGGAAACGAGGGAAGTTTTTTTTGAGCAAACAACGTCGACTTTGTCGCGATCGCGCGTGCGATTATGCTAACGGTAGAATGGTGAAGTGAAGGACTAGGGAGTTTAACTCTCAAACAAATATCTTTCTTTTCTTCTGAATGCATTTTCGATCCTTCTCGCGGTCATTGTCATTATTTTCGCGAAATAAATGCCTTTCACGTAATCGGAAATTCGATTTTGCTCCCAATTTGGGTAACGTATATTCAAATCGTGCCTTTTCAGCAAAAGTCCCGTACAATATAGACTTTCAAGTCAAAGGATTGGATGCTAGAGTGCACAATCCCCACGAAGATGGAATACCCGTGATATTGATATGCGGATGGGCTGGTACGAAGGACGACTGGGGCGCGTTCCCCAAGCTAATCACTGGGAGACCAGTGATCACTTTCTCCCCGAGAGGGTTGGGCAATTCTACTTTTCCTGAACCGTACTCGCGTCCCGATGATATGATAACTTGCATGGCCGAGGACAGCATTGCAGTTTTAGAAGGTTTTAGAAGTGAATTCGTTTTGGAAGGTTTTAGAAGTGAATTCGGTGTGCAACCCACCCCCCCCCCCAAATGCACTTCCTCTTTCTCCGTGATGGGCATTAGCATGGGTGGGATGGTCGCGCAGAAGGTTGCACAGATGGGAGGTGATAATGTAAATAAGTTGATACTAGGGTGCACTTCGGCCGGTGGCTCTCGCGAGAATCCTCCTCGCTACCCCCCCACTGACCGTGATTTCTTCTCCACCTTTGACGAGTTCAAGAACGATGGGTCTGACGCTGATAGGGAGCTCGCCAGAACCTTCCTGTCCAAGGTTTTAGGAGGGAAGCGAGAGGACTCGCCCCTTTCCATTAGCACAGCTCGCAAATTTCTCGATATATTTGTGGAGCGGTTTATAGAGAGTAGACTGAAGTACAAGAATGGGGGGAAAGATGGAATTTTGGCGCAGCTTCCAGCAGTTAAGCGGTATGACGGTACATCGGTCCTCCCGGATATACCAAAATCAAGTCAGACGTTGATACTTCATGCACAGGACGACGATATCATCCCATGGGAGAATGCTTACGAGATGCTCGAATTGTTGGCGAACGATGAGAATGCCTCTGTACACCTCTTCGATGATGGGGGACACTTCTTTTTCATCAGCAGGGCACATCAGACAGCCAAGATAATAAATGAATTTCTTGTGGTCTAATCGCTTGATTTGAAAGCTTCTCATCCTTTGCCATTCAAGTTGTTCATGATCGCCTCCCTGTACATTTCCTCCTCAATTACATTCCCTCCATCCCACCTCTTTAGTATCCCATCGGCTCTCCTCAACGTCCAAGCCTCCGCCGGCCCACCCCACAACCCGTATGAACACAGCCAACGCATGAAGTCCAAAAATGCAACCTCAAAGAGCTCCTGGAACTCCGCACGAGTGAACAACTTCTTCTTCCCAGCCCCGCGCTTTAAGTTTTGATAATACCAATCTAGAAGTTCCGATTCCCTCTCCAACGCAGAAGGGTCCAAGGCAGAGGCGAAAAAGTAGGCGAGGTCCACGACAGGTAAAGCTGCTCCTGTCCACTGAAAGTCGTAGACGCTGTGACGAATAAGTGGAGGTCAGAATCTTTCGCATGGTGCATGACGACTTCAATCACACTTCACTTCTCACCTAGCGCTGGATCCCTCCTCGCAAACCTCAGGCAGTGCGATGTTCTCGCCCTTGAGGTCGCCGTGTATTAACGTGAACCAGGCTGATGGATTATGCTCTCCCGACAGCCGCTCCCTCAACGCCCTAGCAGCCTTCTTCAGCCTTTTAGCCAAGTTCTCGACACCCACAAGGTCAGGATTCTCCTTGAGCACTCGCGCCTTGAGCTCATCGCTGTAAACCTTCTCCATAACTTTCACCATATCGGCCTTCCTATCTAAGCACCAGAACCCCCCGACGTCCCAAAGGCCTCGCAAAGCCTCCTCGGTTCTCCCAGGGGTTGGGAACTTTTGCCAACCCCTCCCAACTTCGCCAAGGAAAGATGAGTGGAAGTTGGCCATCCAGAGGAGCGAGGCCCTGGCTTGTCCGAAGTCCAAGTCGATCGCCGTTACAGGTCGGTCGATCGAAAGGTTGGAGAGGACCGATACGAAGCGTGGCGATGTACCCAAATACTGGCAGACCGCGCTCCCCGTCCCCCCTCCTTTCCTCTTCTTCCCCTTCTCCTTCTGTATATGGGGGGGGTGATGCAAAGCGGAAAGGTTGGAGAGGACCGATACGAAGCGTGGCGATGTACCCAAATATTCGCAGCCAGCGCTCCCCGTCCTCACCTTCCCTTTCCGCTTTGCGTTGCCCCCCCCCATATCTGATGCAATGATACATGAGGGAATTTCAGCTCTCCCTCCGAGCCTCTGGGGGAAGCCGTTGTTGTAGAAGTCCTGCTCGACGATATAACTCTCAATTACATCAGAACGGAGGCTGGGAGCATCAGTTACCACCTTTGCAATGCAATTTTGGCTGCTTGTAGCATGAGTATCGGCGACTGTAAAGGAAAAAACTGTTCCAGCGCCTTTCCAAAGAGTGGCGATTGCGGTGGGGGTCGATGAGAGGATATAAGGCGCAATGATCCTCTCAAGCGTACGGGGGGTAGTCGTGTCAGTCATTTTGATGATTTGTCACTTAGGCCAATATTATGGTAAAATCGCTCTATACAAAAATCAGTGTTTACGCCACTTTCCCAGTTCCCCCACCTTTCCCCAACCCCTGTCTGTCGCTCACTCAAAAATCAACATCTCTCCACTGTTTTCCATCTCCCTGATCCTGTCGTACTCTCCTTGAACAACATTCTCATCAACGTGGCAAAGCCTCAGGTTCCCCACGAACGTGAAGCAGTCCGTTGTCGGCAGGACCTTTTGTCCCGGCTTCACGAATATCTCCATGTCTCTGAAGCTTCGGAACCTCTTGATCTCAGCCAGGAACTTCGTGTTGAACTCTTTCAGGATACCTTCCTCGTAGCTGATCATGAAGACGACGCGCGGGAAGGCCTTGTGTCTGGTTGGGTACATTGGTAGTTTATCAAACTCCTCAGGATCCAGGTACGCGTCCGCGGTCGAGGTGACCTGGTCGAACCCGTGGGACTCTCTGAACACGTCCCTCCAGCAGCCCTCCGCCCCGTGGCACCTGCTCCCGATCTCGACGAGGCAGACGTCCCCGTTAGAGGACATCTTAAACTCCCCGTGTCCCGGCCCGTTCTTGATCCCCAGGGCTTTCAAAACCTTCATATTATAGTCGACCATTTTCCTTATGAGATCGGCGTCCTCCTCCTCCTCGATGCAGATTGTCTTCTGCCCCAGGTACACGATGGGCGCCGTGTGCCCGTTGCACGCGATCTTATCGTACAGCCATATCCCCACGATCTTGCTGACCCCGCCCCTGCTGACGCTGTCGACGACGAACTCACGGCCCTCCAGATACTCTTGTATGAGGACCTCGTTGTTGGCGATTCCAAGACTGTTGGACTTGGAGAGGATGTGGTTGACGTGGTTCTTAACCTCCGAGGCGCTAAGGCAAAGCTTTACATCGTCGCTACCAGCTGACTCCACCGGCTTGACGATGACCTTGAATGGCACAGGGTTCCACTCTTTCAGCCAGTCTTGTACCTTCTCGTCGAATTTAGTCGTCTTGATCTGCATGACTGCTCGGGTCGGTGTGTCCGGCGATTCCGGGCTCCTGTACGCCCTGATCTTCTCCGCCATATCGAACTTGTTCCTCCTAGCCTCCGTCCCCTCGCTCCCGTTCCCCATCAAGCTAAGCTTCTCAGCCAGCCGGTCAGAGAGCTGGACCCCTGTCTCCGCCCCCGCTACGCAAGCGACGACGTCCAAGTTCTTCTCACGGCTTATCCTCAGGACCTCGCCAGCGGTGTATATCGCGGCCTTCTCCTCGTTGAAACCTTCAACCTGTCCCACGACGGCCTCGAAGTGGAGCTCCAGTCCGTGGGGTATGAAGGAAAGGAGTTTCTCAAGTTCGTTCATGGACGCAGAGTAGACGCAAACGATACCGTAGCCCCTCTTGTATATCTCCGCCGCCAGTACCGCCCCCGTGGTGAAAGGGTCAACGACCACGACGGCCTTCTTCTGCTTGGGTTCCGGTGCCTTTGCTGATAGTTCGTAGAGATCCCCTGACTCGCAGAGTTCCTCGATGCGGTTGTAGTCTGCGTCGAGTGTGTCCTTTGACTCGTTCGCCATGAGAACGCAGCCGGCCCAGGTGAAGCAGTCAATGGTGGGTTTGATCTCAGAACCGGGCTTAAGGAAGAGCTCGAGACTCCTGAAGCTTGCCATACCCTTGATCTCCTCAAGCGCGGCAGAGTTGAAACCCTTGAAGGTACCGTGTAAGAACGATATCATGTACTTTGCACACCCGTAAGCCTTTCTTGTCGCGGGTGTGACGGGGTACTTGGAGTCGTCAAGGAAGCCTGTTGGTGTAAAGGTGTAAAACGGAAAGGGAGAAATGTTAGGTCTACACAATAACCCCTAAAAACCCTCTCCCCCCCCCCCTTGCTCTCGTTTTCCTCCCTCACCTTCTGTGTTAGTATACGCGTCAACAGTCGCCTCAACCTGATTATACCCGAAAACCTCATCGGCGATCCCCATCCACATCCCCTCCGCCCCATGGCATCTGCTCCCAACCTCAACCAAACACGGCCCACTATCCGTCCACTTAACCTCCCCGTGTCCCGGCCCGTTTTTAATCCCCAGCGCGTCCAAGACCTTGAACTGGTATGTAGTGAGTTCGTTAGCGCGGGGTTCGGTCGCGTCCATTAGTCTTTGTCCGTGTAGTACGAACCCAGCTCCGTTAGTCGGTCTTCTGTCGTACTCCCACATAGCGATGACCTTGTGTTTCCCCTTGTACGAGCATGTGTCTACGACGTATTCGGTACCTTGCAGGTACTCTTGAACGAGCACGCCGTCGTTGACGGTGCCGAGGGAGTTTACTTTACCCATTATGTTACCGAATGCTGATTTAACGTCTGAGATAGAGTGGCACAGCGTTACGTCGTCTGAGCCTGCGGACTCCATCGGCTTAACGATGACGTTGAAGGGGTTTGGTTTCCAGGAGGATAGGAAGTTTGATATCTCACCCCAGGTTGAAGCGCGGGATTGCATTACGGAACGGACGGAGGAGAGACGGACGGACTCACCCATTAGGTACTTGTTACGACGGGCGAAGGTACCGGAGGAACCGTTTGTTAGGACTGAAGGGTCGGTTAGGTTGTACTAGAGGGGAGGGTGGGGGTGTGTGTGGGGGGGGGGGGTTAGGGGTAATGGGGTTTGGTGTAACGTGTCTATTTGCTACATTTCGAAGTAGTGAGATGCCTTCTCACCTTCTCAGAGAGTCTATCCGCGAGTTCCACTCCAGTCTCCGCTCCTGCGATAACCGCAACTGGTCTCAGTCCCGTTTCGTTGATCTTGTCGAACAAGTCCTGGAGGGATTTATCCTTATCCAACCCCTCCGAACTGGTGAAGAAGTGAGTGTAGTCTGACCTGCAGTTGCTGGGTACCATAGACGCGAGGTCAGGGTTGTCAAAGGAGTCCACGCGGATTACCTTGAAGCCTGTGGGGGAGAGAGGGGGGGGGGGGGGGGGGAATGTGGCGAGGTTAGGGGGGCGTATTTTTACGTGCGGTTGTTGAGGCGAGGGACCTTTTTCTTGACAGCGACGAGGCACATCAATCAAGACATCACCACCCTAAGCCCATCACCCCCAGCCTATCGTTTCACAAAAGGCCTTAATCAAAGGCCTTAAATCCCCCCCTTAATCCCCCCCCCTCTTATAAGAAAACTCACCCTTGTCAAGGCAGTGGTGTGCGACCATAGCCCCAGTGCTAAAGCAGTCCACAACAACCACGCACTTGTTCTCATCATATTTCAGCCGCAACTCGTTATCCTTGGGTGTTAACCACGAACCTTGCAAACCCTCGAGGGAGAAACCCTTCTTTAACATACCCTTTGGGAGAGTGTGGGAGTTGAAATGACGACGGTAGAGGATGTCACTGTGGTGGAAGTTTATCCCTGATTGGACTTTGTATGTTGGGGGGTTTAACATGGTCCATGCTTTCTTTAGGGGTTTGAAATTGTGGGTGGAGGTTTTGGAGGAGTTGTTAGGATCGTTGTTAGGATCGTTGTTAGGATCGTTTAGGGACATTTTGGAAATAGCAGTATTTGTGGGAGTAGGATTCAAGAGGCTACTAGCAGTGGTATGATCAAAGGATTTGCTGTGTTTACGTGTTGTCATGTTGTGTTGATGTATGTATGTGCTTGTTGATAGACGTGTGTGTTTGTTGGTAGATGCGTATGCTGATTAGATGGATAGGGAAGGTATAAATGGTAGATAGAACAATAGCAAAAGTGAAGACGAGAGAGTGATTGAGGAAGAGTTAGATAGAATAGATGGAGTTAGATAGACTATCACAACACAACACAGTCAAGGAAAAATAAAAGGCACCAGAGATGACGTTAGTATCATAGATGATATTAGCATCAGAGATTTAACATGATAGATTGGCATCAGAGATTGGCATCGGTGAAATCAAGGGGGAAATAAACCTTCATGCATACGCTACAACGCTTATTATATATACATTACATCATTACATATAATAATAACACTATTGCACCGCAAATAAATACACAACTCACCAAAATAAGCGTTAATTAGGAGGATTCAATTGGCAAAATTGCTTGGCGTCCGAAAGTCCACTCCAAAGCTCCAAGCTCCTTCTTCATCCTGGTGGTTCAAATTTCAACCCCAACCCCCCTCAATCCTCCATATTATCGATTAAAAACCACCTCATGGTACTTCGAGATAAGTCCAACGTAAAAAATGACAACACCACCAAGAGACGTCCCTCTAATTCCTCATTAAAAAGACCTACCACAACATCCTCCCGACAACAGCATCCCAAGCCTTCTGCCCAGGTCAGGAGAAACACCGTAATCGGTACAACCTCACTAACAAACAGGAGGAAATCTAAACCTACACTCATACCCCCACCCCCACCCGGGGGAGGAAATAAGAATCCAACCTTCTCTCGAGTAGGTACAAAGTTACCACCTAGGGATGGTGGTAGAAACTCCCCCATGACAGCAAAAAGCCGCGAGGATTACTACACCCAGATCCACCATACCATGTCCTCCTCAATGTCCAGGTTAACCGAGCAAGTTGAGGCTAGACTTAGCAGTCAGGATTTAACGATAGCCGAGTATGAGACGGATAAAATTCAGCAGCTGGAATTGGAGGAGTTAAACCAGCAGACTTTCGATTGTCTACGTGCAGAGATTAAGGGGTTATGGAACAGGACCACTGAGGACGTTGGTAATATAAAGAGTTATACAACCAGATCCTTGGACGCTCTCCATGGTGCGTTTGATGAACTTAGAAGGGCGGTTGAAACCGACAGATTAACGACCGCACAGAAGAGTAAGATACACGCGACTATCGAGAGCAACGTAATGAAGACCTGCGTAACAACATTAGAGGCTCATATGAACCGTGAAATCTCAAACATCAAGCTAGATGTTAAACGTGGTTTAACTGAAACCGAGAGAAACGGGGTAAAACAGAGTGTTAAGATGCAGGGGTTGGAAGAGAAGATTCATATGCAGCAGCAACAGCTGTTTGAGGTAGAGAAAAGTCAAGCTAAACTTAGTCTGCTTTACCCTAATGATGATAAGATTGGGGAAGCTGTGGGGGGGGGAGTACCGGGACATAGGTTAAGTGTTATCGACTTTACGTTAAAGGGTGTTGTTGATAGACTTAATAACTTGGAGAATGAGATTAAGGTTAGGGATGAGAAATACGAGAAGAAAATGAGGGAGGGGGTTAAGATTATGGAGGATATTAAGGAGGAGATTATCGAGGAACTTAAGATGGAGATAGAAAGGGGGAGGAAGGAAAGTGAGAAGATCGTGGTTGAAGCTAAACAGAGTATCGGGAGTATGATTTTCGATTTTGAGAGAACGAGTTCTGCAAACCTTACCGAGTTGAACTCACAGGCTTTACGGGTTGCGCAAGAGGCATCCAGGAGATCCGAATCCGCGTGTTCGTACATGAGGAAAAGTCTGGATGTAATGGAGACGAAGATCGGGAGAGTTAGGATCGACTTTGATAGGATGGTAGGGGATACTACGAGCGCGTGTGAAGCGCTCGCGGACGGACTTAGGGGGGTTAGGAACGATGTTAGAGGGGTTAATGGGAAACAAATTGCGTTTGAGAAATGCATGGTTGAAAGAGGGGGAATTGGAAACGGGGGTATGGGGGGAGGAGGAGGGGGAGGGCTTGGAGGAGGGGGAATTGGAGGAGGGGGAGGGTATGGAGGAGGGGGATACGGAGGATTCAGATAAAGCTAATACTACAATGTTAGTGAAACGAGAAATTACAACAGACAGGACAAGTATTATTTTTGGACTTTGCTCCCCCCCCCCCCCTTTAATTTTTTGTCTCACTCAACTGAGGGTGGCAGGGGAGGCTGAGCGCCGTAGGGGGAGGTGACGGGGGGCGGCGGAACGTGATTGGGACCTCTAGACTGCTTCGGCGTACCCATCATCGTCATCTCTACTCCCGACGGGGAAGCGACATATTGGGAAGAAACTGGGGCGGGGTCATAGGGGCTGTTGACGTCGTAATGGCTTGGCGTGGAGAGGGGAGAGCTCACCGTACCGGATGAATTTCGGAGCACCTTGGGAGAGTTGGAGCCCTCGCCATCGGAGAGTAACACGTAAGACTTGAAGAGGAGGAAGAGGAAAGGGAGCTTGAACAGGAGGGCAATAATATACATCGCCAAGGCAAACTTGGTACCCTGAGAGGGTTTGGCAGGGGCGGGAGGATGGGTAAGGTGATCGAGAAGACGGAATTTCGAAACAGACCCACGGGGAGGGCAGGGACAAAACCTACCTGAGAGATATCCGATTCCCTCTCGGGGCTGCTTATCGATTTGCCATGAATACCCAAGTACACAATGTCGAACACGATGAGCCCCGCCGCAAAGTACATGCACAGCATGTACTTATTCCGCCGATTGTCGACTGGGGAAGGCATCAAAACCCATATCGATAGAGGGAGATTTGTGCTGGGGAATGGCCGGACAGATGAAACTGAGTGGAGCAGCGACAGGATGAGCAACGTCCAGGCCGCCTTAGAACAGAGGGAGAGGGTGGAGCTGTCCTTATCCATGGGCTTAAGACGTGGGGGAGATTTTGACTGGACTTGGTCTGAGTTTGGATGTCCGGTTTTCGAAGAGCGAGAGCGGATCTCGGTGTTTTTATCCCGAATGAACTTATTCTCAAGCTGATCTCTCACCTTGAACCACACGAAGCAACAAAAAAGTGAGTTAAGAGGAGGGAGACGGGGAACGAACAAGAGTTGTTTGATGCATAAGCTCTTTTTACGCGAGGTGTGATGTGATTTGCAAAGTGGCCCGAGATGGAGATGGCAAGAGGCCAAAGAGATGAGGTTCATGAAACACGTCGTGTGTTTTTGAATGACGTCTTCGTCTTTCTCGGATTTATTCCCCTCGGAGGACCGGTGGCATTCAATATTTAAGTGAGTAACTAACTCATCTTGCCCCCTCCCCGCTTAACATCCTTCCTCTAGGTTTGAGAAATCTGCAGAGCCAGCATGGATCGCCACGTCATGGAACTCAGCGAGGAAATTGGATCGTCAATGGACCAACGCGGGGGAAGCGATCGCGAAGATCCCTCTTTCAAAGGCATGGAGGAGGAGAAGCCTCCCCGCAGGATTGATGCTCCAGACCAAGAGGCTGCTCCCGGTGATGGTAGTCAGCCAGACGACAACGCATCGATGCATCACGACAATGTTCTGCTGAAGACAACCGAGCCCCCTTCAGGCTCCAATCGCACACCCTCCGCAATACATGGCCCCGTAGATATCGATTACACAGCTCTTGGCCCCGAACAAGGTAAACTTGTCAAGCTTCTGGATAACCGAGGAGCCGTTGATGGCCTTATCGACAATTCTACCGGCGTCGATGTCAAGATTATGGAGCTCGCTGATGTCATCCACGACGAGCGCGATAAGATCATTGACTTTCTCCTCACCGATTGTGAGCAGGGCAAGTTCCAAAGGATGACCCTCTCCCAGGAGTATGACGAAAAGGAAGGAGTCATTCACAGAGCCGTCTACTGGCAGCACTACAGCAGCGGGAATAAGTTCGTCGAATTTCTCCTCGACGTCAAAGTCGTATCTCCTGACAAATCGACGAACATTATGGAGTTGGCACCCCTTGATGAGGACGACCTTTCTGATGAGGCAACTGCAAAGCTTGTCGAAATACTAGTGTCAATAAAGACCAAGACTATCAAACGAGGTGTCATTAAGGGGGAGCTCAGCTTCACTGATTTTGAGTTTGGACAAACTGCAGTCACCATGGTGGGAACTCTTAAGGCAGAGGAGAGAGAGACTGACATTGTGTCCTCCTCCAACTCTAGCATAAAAAAAAAGCCAAGCAATGTCCTTAAGCAGGCCTCAAAGGCATTCATTGGCACCCCATCCAGCGGCAAGAGGGGCTTCAGCTCCGGTAAGACTTTCAACTCAACATTCAGCAGGGGAAGTGTCAAGGAGGTTTTCGACTCTTTCAAGAAGGTATTCAAGGAGGTTGGGCGACAGTTCAGGCAGCCTGATGTCATTGACATGAGGAGGAAGAAACACTTTGTAGAAGTGGTCATGCCCAATGTGCCAACTCTTACTGAGGAAGAGGACAGGATGCTGGAAAGTGTCGCAGGGCTGGAGGAGGCACTCTACAAGAAGGGGAAGAGAGTCAAGGGGACACTCAAGGAGGCGGTGGACAAGTTCCTGTGGAGAGACCGGGACAATGTGTGGGCAGCCTTTGGGGTCACTGTTGACGAGTCAGCAAAGGGTGTATTGGCAGATCAATTTTTGCTTGACACATTTGAGAAGTCTGAGAAACACTTCAAAAATCATGGGAACTTACGAAGGGTTATCAGGAATGATTTTGAGGGAACTAGAAGCATGCACTATCATTTGGGCGTGAAGGTCCCTGCCACCACCAACCGACTATTTGAGATGTGGTTCGTGTGGAAGGAGGTTAAACTTGAGAACGGCCAGACTTCCTACATGGTAGCTTTTGTGCCACTGACAGAGTACCCTGGAGGAGGCTTCAAGGACCTCAGTAAGGAAGGATTTGTGCTAGCAGAGACTACAGGTGTCTACTTCTTCATTGGGATTGCCCCAAACGTCTGTAGAGTGACACGCATTCAAACAGTTGATCTGAAATTTAGTGGCATTCATAAGACAATGATGGACAATGCCATTGACTACCTTGCAAAGAATCAGCTTGTTGAGGCCAACAGGTTGCAGGAGAAATTCAGGAGGAACGGGAAGAAGGTTGACGCTGAGGTCAGGGGGGTTCTGGCGGAGAGGATGAGGGAAGGGGTTGAAATGGAGGAGGACCAGAAGAAGGTGTTTGGGGAGTTGGAGAAGCTGTTTGGAGGTGTTGGTGGATGGGAGGATATTGCTTCACCTTATCAAGGTGTCAAGATGGGGGTGAAGCATGGGCAGCAAAAGACAAACGAGAGGAGCATCGCGCTTGTGCAAGCTGAGGGAATGGCAGATTGCACGGCTGAGGAAGGTAAGTGGTATTAAGGGGTGGGGGAGATAAGAAATGCCATATGTTATTAACCACAATAGACCCACAGCTGCTGCGTGGTATTTCTTGCTCTGCAGCAGGGCAAGAGCCTATACGGACAGAGAAGAAGGAAACCCAGCAAGGTTTGAGGTCAGAAAACAGGGAGGGAGGATCAATGAAAAATTCTTTGCGTATGTCAGAAAAATGCCGGGAATGCTACGAAATAGAGAGTTTTTGATGCACTTCATTTGGAAGCGAGACAAAAACGACAGAGTGTCAGTAGGTGTCAAGCCAATCGGTGAAGAGGTTGACTACGGAGGTAGCATGGGCAAATTGGTAAGGGGGAAAACCACAGCAATCTTCACTGCTACCAATGTGCAGGCTGTTGAAGGTGAAGTAAATCAGTGCCATATAAACATTAGACAGGAGTTCGATTTGGGCGGTCATATTCCAGTTCCTGTCTTGAATCGTTTAGCCCCCAAAGTCTTAGGAGTTGTTCACAACATTGCAAAAAATTTCCAGCGGGATGAAGAGGTTGATACAGCTGCACTGGTCTCTCTTGCCAACATCATCAAGAACGAGCCCCAAGATTATACAGATGAGGAGAAGAAAGCAATCAGGAAGGGGAAGGAGTTCTATGAGAACTGCAAGGAGGATGAGAACTTTGATGATTTGAAGAGTCCTGATGCGAAGGTCAAAATGAAGCTAGTTCATGTTGATGGGGCAAGCAGTGGGACTGCTTTTGCCACTACTGTAGTTGATGCTAGTGTAGAGGAGTGTACAGCAAATGAAATTGTTGGTCTAGACAGCAGGGAGAAACTTAAGAAAGCTCAGAAGAATGGAATAACCTTCTTGAAAGTCATCAAAGTCAATCCACACACAAACTACTATGTGACAACAAGAGAGCTTGGTCTCCCTGGTTTTGCTCCACGTGATAGTCAGAGTCAAATTACCTGGTGCAAGCAAGATGATGGCAATGTTATCATTGATGCTGAAGACACAGTCGAGCTTCACAAAGACTTTCCAGTGAAGGCTGCGAATGTGTTATCAAAGGCACACACAGTATGGGTGTTTGAGCCACTTGACCCTATTGGAGTTGTGCCACAAACATCAGTCACTTTCACAACAAAGGTAGACCTTGGTGGTATTTTCTTCACTTCCATTGTGAACAAAATTGCACCAAGGTTTCTTGCACAAGTCTCAGACTTGAGAAAGAAGTTTGACAAGAGCAAAGAGATTGACGCCTTCAAAAGACAGCAGATCATTGCAAAGTTCGAGGAGATTGCAATTGAGGGAGCGCCAGGGATCGAAAATCACTTTGACGAGATTGATGGAGCTCAAGAGATCAGTAGTGGGTTGACTGGGCAGACATCGATAAAGGTAGAGAAGGGAATGGGGTGGGGAAAGACTTCAATAACTGTGAGAGCATCCCACAAGGAAGTTGCAGCATTCTTCTGGGGCCTTAAAAGTGGAGTTGACTCCAAGCTCAAGCTTCACAGAGTCAACAACAAGACACTTGTAATCATGGTTGAACACAAAGGGCAATTTACTGCTGCCAGGTTTGGCGAAATAGATCAGAATAAGACGGATGTTGAATTGATGACCAGACATAAGGCTGCAAGCAAAAAGAATGTAATTAAGCAGCTGAGCATGGCAACTGATGCTGCTTACCACTTTGACAACCTTCTGTGGAGCACAGAAGCAGGGGAACAGGATGGGAGGAGGTTTGGAGAGCAGCTGATGGAAAGAGTGAAGAGAAAGAATATTGGGGACAGTAAGATAGATGTTGTGAGGGAATATATCACTGCCAATAGGGCACTGAAAAATATTACAGAGCAGCATGGTTTCATGAGAACTATGCTGTATGCTGTGGTTATGAACAAATTTAAAAGTAGAGCGACAAATGAGGGAGAAATTAAGAGTGAGGAGGAAGCCAGGGGGTGGGAGATTGGGAGTGCAATGACAGCAGTCATGTTGACCACAGCAACTGCTGCTCATGCTGTAGATGAGTGGGCCCATCAATTCACTGAAGTGCAAGAAGTAATGAACGAACAAGTGTGGTTTAGGCCCATGCTTGAGGAAATAGTTATGAAACTATTCATGAAGTCTACCCTAGGCTTAAAGGCAAGGGTCACTGTTGGTGCTGCAACAAGCATGCTTGATTTGCTGACTGATGTGTATGTGACACATAAGTTTTGGAGTGATAAGAATTATGGGTACTTTAAGGCATCTTTTGCAAGTTTGGCAGTGTCAATTGGGATACAAATGTTTACTGTTTGGGTACAGAACAGGAAGTTGGGGATGAAAAGGGTGGTGATGGAGTGGTTTCCTATTTTGATTGGGTTTAAGCCTGCTGTTGATGCTTACAGGGTGGCAACTGGAGCAAAGCAAGAGGTTGGGGCTGCAGGTGACCCAATGCTGGAAATGACACTTATGAAAGTTATTGAGATGTTTGCTGAGGCAATCCCTGGAGTGATCATCCAACTCATGGCTATAGCAACCAGTGACAAAGAGGTTGGCAATTCAGCATGGCTTTCAGTTGCAGTGTCAGCAATTACAACAGGCTTTGCCTCAGCAACGATAAGTTATGACTGGGACACAGACCCTGCTAAGAGAGAAGAAACACCAAACTTCTATGGTTACATACCCACTGCAGCAAGCAAGAGAACAGTAGTGTTTTTGTCTATGTTGCTCTTTACAGCAGGGATGCTTCTCATAAGATGTACAACAATAGTACTTCTTGGATTGATGGGAGGTAGTTGGGCCTTTCTCTACATTGGAGCTGACCTTGGGCTGTACACTTTGGTTAAGATATTCAGGGGAGACTTTTGGTACTGGATACCATTGGGGGGTAACACAGAGATTGTGACTAGTATTCTATTCAGAGTATTGCCAAAGCTCGTCGTAGACTTCACTTCAACGATGCAGTTAAGACATCCTAATGAAGTTGGTGGAGCATATTGGTTGTTTGGTCTCTTGTTGACAATGGCGAGCCTACCAATATCCATATATTTAGCTTCACCTTATGTAGATGAGGGAGCAATTGATATTGCATCATTTATTATGACCTATTTTATACCGATAACTTCTCTGTGCTTTGCTGTCTTCTTTTGGAACATTGAAAAGAAGTACTGGCACACCTTCTGGAGCACACAGAGATCAAAGGACTTTTCAATGGGCTTTTTCCTTGAAGGAAAAAGTGATGCAACAATGTTTTCAGTCTTTAAAAGGTCAAAACATCATTGGGTCTCAATTGAAGGCGAGTTAAGAAAGTGGATTCAGTTAAACTGGGCTAAATGGGAAGAGGAGAAACCAGAGTGGTTTACTGATGTGATAAAAGCAACAGTGCCTGTAGAATTTATTCCAGGAGATGGAGATGCAAGAAGGAGGGAGAGTGTGAGGAGAGCAAGTGTTGATGCTGAAGCTGAGGGTGGTCTAGCAGGTACTTTGAGAGCAAGTATTAGGAGAGCAAGTGTTGGCTTGGACAATGGAGGTGCATTGGTTTCTTCACATGCTGTGAATGATACTACACAAGACTATGCAGGTTTAGATCCTAACCAAATAGGAAAGTTGTTGGGTGAGCAACTGTTTGTTGCATTGAGTTTCAGGAAGAAGGGAATAACAAAGGAGGAGGCAGCGAGGTTATTTATAGTGTCAAACTATGTTCTGAGACAGGCTGCAGAGAAGTACTTGTTTGTCACACCAATGCTTGGTGCTGTTGTCAAGAACAAGCTGTGCAAGTTGAGGAAGGTAGAAGGTAGGGCTGCTGAGCTGGTGGAGAAGGACGGAAGAGAGATTGGAGAGTCTCTTGCAAGGAGTTTGGCTATTAATACTCAGCCAATAGCTGCAGTTGATACCTTCATCTTAAATTTCTCTGCTCTACAGGAGCTTGATGAGGAATATGAATGGTTCAGACCTATGCTTGAGACAATTAGCTACAGGCTGTTGGAGGAAGTGCCTTGGGGGTTGAAGGCAAGAGTGACTGTCGGTGCTATCACTAGTATGACCGATTTGCTAACTGATGTGTATGTGACATACATGTTTTGGGATGATAAGAAGTATGGGTACTATGAGGCTTCTTTGGCAAGTTTGGCAGTGTCAATGGGGATTCAAATGCTTATGGTTTACTTACAGAACAGGAAGTTGGGGATGTTGAGGGTGCTAAGGGAATGGTTTCCTATTTTGATTGGATTTAAGCCTGCTGTTGATGCTTACAGGGTTGCAAAGGGAGAAAAAGCACAGGCTGGGCAAATAGTTGATGCTATGGCTGAGTTGACATTCATGAAAGTGATTGAGATGTTTGCTGAAGCAATACCTGGAGTGATTATCCAACTTATGGCTATTGCATCAAATGATGGGGATGCTGCAGATGCAGCTTGGCTATCACTTTCAGTTTCAGCACTGACAACAGGCTTTGCATCAGCAACCATCAGTTATGACTTTGATACTGACCCAGTGAAGAGAGAGCAAGTGCCTGACTTTTATGGTTATGTGCCTTCAAATCCCACCAGAAGATCTATTATATTTGTCACAATGATGTTCTTCAGTGCGTGTATGCTTGTGGTAAGGTGCATGACAATAGTTGTATTAGGGCTACTTGGTGGTAGATGGGTCTCTCTCTATGTTGGGGCTGACCTTGGTCTGTATTTGTTTATTAAGATCTTGAGAAGAGACTTTTGGTATTGGATTCCTGTAGGAGGAAATGCTGAGATTGTGATGAGCATTGTTGGTAGATTACTGGTGAAAGTTGTGACAGACTTTACATCAATTGTGCAGTTTAGGCATCCTAATGAGGTTGGAGGGATGTATTGGATGTTTGGATTTGTGTTAACGACGGGAAGTCTTCCAGTAGCTATAATTATAGCTGAAAGGGGAGATGTTGCAGAAGAGGGGCTTAAACTGGCATGGAAAGTATTTGGAATATTTATACCATGTGCAGTTATTTTGTTTGCTGTATTTCCCTTTATCATTGAGAGAAAATACTGGCACACTTTCTACAGCTTACAAAGGGGTAAGGACTTAACAGTAAAGAACTTTCAAGAGGGAACTGATGATGTAAAAGCAAAGTACACTTTTAAGTACTCAAAACACCATTGGAAGGCAAATGAAAAGGAGGTCAGAGCTTGGGTAGAGGCAAATTGGGATAGATGGGAGGAGGAGAAGCCAGATTGGTTAGATGATGCTATGAGAGCAAGAGTGCCAGTTGAATATATTCCAGGAGCAGGAGATGCTAGAAGGAGAGAGAGTGTCAGGAGAGCAAGTGTTGATGCTGAGGCTGAGGGTGGTCTAGTAGGTGCTTTGAGAGCAAGTGTTAGGAGAGCAAGTGTTGGAGGCGCTGATGGTGGAGTTATTATAGGGGTAGCAGTTGGGAAAGCTAAAGTAAGCAGTGTTGTGCCTATAGAAGATGATGAGAATGACAGAGGAGGATAAACTTAGTTGAGAATCGAATACGATTTGAAACTAATAGAAATATGTGATGTGCGAGAGAAGATGTAGTTGGAGAGTACATAAATAAGCGGTTACATACTGTCAGGAGAATTAAAGGTTTTTTAAGTTCTTGCTATTTAGTTTTCGCTCTTTAGAAGTTTGTTATGATAAAGAGTGTTGTTGGATGTTGGGCTGGGAGACTGAGGGTAAGAGAAGGGAGTGTGTGGGGAGAGTATTGTGTAGGTAAGTTGAAGGGAGAGAAGAAGGGAGGAAAAGAGAGGAGTGAGGCTGATAGGGGGTCGTGTAGTTGTTTTGCAGGGAGGTTCAGCATTAAGAAATTGTAATTTAGTTAAAGGTTGGTATCAGGAGAGATGAAGGATGAATCAGATGAGAGGGGGACAGGAGGCAGTACAGGTTAGAAATGTGAGAAAGGCAGGTAAAGGCAGTGGAAGAGGGTGGAGTTGGATGGTTGAGGATAAATAAATGGGGGTTTATGTGGTTGTTGAGGGGAGAGAGAAGTTGAGAGGATAAAGAAGTTAAGAGGAGGGTATAAGGTAGAGTGGTGTGTGAGTGTGTGATTGTGTGATTGTGTGAGTGTGTTAGAGGAGGTGATATGAGAGAGTAGGGGAGAGGAGAGTATGAAGTATAGTGGTGTGTGGGTTGGGAGTGTTTGAGTGTGTGAGTGTGTTAGAGGAGTTGAGAGGAGAGAGTAGGGGAGAGAAGAGTATAAGGTAGAGTGATGTGTGTGTGTGTGTGTGAGAGGAAGGGAATGTGTGTATGAGTGTGTTAGAGGAGTTGAGAGAAAATAGTAGGGAAGAGAAGAGTATTATGTGGAGTGGTATGTGGGTATGCGAGTGTGAGTGTGTTAGTTTGTAGTAAAGGGAATTAAAAAGAAGTAAAGAGG
The DNA here is from genome assembly GCA_030267965.1 of Triparma columacea. Lineage (NCBI taxonomy): Eukaryota > Bolidophyceae > Parmales > Triparmaceae > Triparma > Triparma columacea. Next base: position 39,238 of record BRYA01000532.1, read on the forward strand.
AGTAAAGAGAAGTAAAGAGAAGTAAAGTGTAATTGAAGTTGTTAATGTGTGTGTGTGTTGGTGTAAGGGTAAGGTGTGTGTGAAGGTAGAGTTTGTAAAGGGTGTAAAAGGTGTAAAGGGTGTAAAGGTTGTAAAGGGTGTAAAGGGTGTAAAGGATGTAAAGGGTTAGGGTTAGGGTTAGGGTTAGGGTTAGGGTTAGGGTTAGGGTTAGGGTTAGGGTTAGGGTTAG
>BRYA01000533.1:0-16591 GCA_030267965.1 Triparma columacea
ATATAAAATCGGTGTTATAGAATGATCCCTTTCTCCCCAATCTGGGCTTCCCCATTTCCTCTGAGGTTCACACCGGTTCTACCTCTTTTAGATACCTCTCCGAGGAAGGGGGGGAGGGGTTTTTCGTGACCTCATGTACGATGATAAGAACATGATGGCGAGGGGGGCGGAAGAGAGGTTTGTGGGGAGAAAAGCACGAGAAGGGATTAACGAAGGTGCACATAGCCGACAACGAGTCTTTCGCTAAATCGTAGTGAGGTTTATGTCAAGTCGCATTTCTTTTTCCACTCAGTTCACGATCAAGTCAGTCTCCCCCGCCCTTCGGACTCATTAATTGTAGTCCTTGCATAAAGACGTCCAATGACCTCCGCTTCTTCTTCTTCTTCTTCTTCTTCTCTATCTCTCTCCCCCCCTCTTTCGCCTCTGACCCCCCCCCCCCTCCCCCCCCTCCCCCCTGCCCCCTTCCACCAACAAACGAGACCCTCCTATCGTTTTCGAAGTCATACAACAACCTCATCGCTAAACTCCTTCCAGTCAAAGTAGATTCATCGACGTCTTTATCTACGCTCGATAATCTCCTCTTGACTCCCTCGACGACTCCCATGACCTTCTCCCTCACGACAGTCTTGACATCCTTCTCCTCCTCTTCTTCTTTCCTCCTCCTTCTAACACCTTCAATCACGTATCGTAGACCAAGCGTAACCAGTCTCCGGAGAGGATGCAACGTAATATGTAGGAGCTTGTAGCTGATCCCTGCACGCTGAATTTGGGAGGGTGGGCTGTAGGGCGAGATTGCAAAGGAGAGGAAAAAGACAGTAGGCACTGCCACGATTCCTAGCTTCTTCCCCTTCGCCAAAATATCTTTAGCTTTCACACTGGTTAATGACATCTCAGGAGGAGGCCAGAACAGTGTGATATACTTGGTGAATTCCATCGACATCAAAAGAATTTTGTGATTGAGGACTACCTGAGTCACTATGGTGTTCCAAAAAGTAACCTCCGAGACCCTCGTTCGACTCTTCTTGCGTCAAATCTAAACGACCGCAAAAGCTTTGTAAATGTGTCAAAAACTCAAAAATGGACAATCCAAATTTCTAAAAAGAGAAGAAATGAGCGATAATCGTACATCGATGGCCTTTGGCCGCACTGGACGTGATCAGAGAGCTGGCCAGTCACTCGAGGTGAGTTTTCCTTACAATTCAAACCCATAATGGATTTCTACACACTTGACAACGCATGACTCAGACCGACCTCGGGATCCCCCCCCCCTCTCTACCCCCTCCCAGTGGAATAATCTCTCCTTCCATGCACTGGCGAAGGATAAATCAATCAAGCGGACGATCCTGAATGAGACATTCGGCACACTTCCCTCTGCCTCCCTGACAGCAATCTTGGGGACGTCGGGCTCCGGGAAGTCCTCGCTCTTGAACATTCTTGCAGGCAGGATGAGTTCTACCTCCACAGTCCTTGTCGAGGGTGCTGTTTCTGTGGACGGTCAACTCATCGACCCTGTCGATTATAGGAAGAATATTGCTTACGTGATGCAGGATGACTGCCTCCTCAAGACTGCGACTCCCCGGGAGGCCCTCACCTTCTCCGCAACCCTCCGGCTGGGTGTCAAAAAGAACAAGGAGCAGATCTCGGAGATCGTAAACGCAATGTTGGCCGCCCTCGGGCTTGAGCAGTGCGCCGACACCTTCATCGGGGACCAGCTGAGTAAGGGAATTTCTGGAGGCGAGAGGAAGCGTACCGCCATCGGCGTAGAGCTTGTCACCTCTCCCTCCCTCGTTTTCCTCGACGAACCAACCTCTGGCCTAGATGCTTATGCGGCCTACAAGTGCATCGAGTTGCTCAAGAAGATCAGCGTGGAGGACAGGTGAGTGCGATTTGACAGAAGTTGAGCAGCACACACAACGATTCTCATTCCGTGTTCATCCGCTTCTCGTCGCAGCGCCACTGTCCTTTGCACAATCCATCAGCCCTCATCTGAGGTCTTTCAGATATTCGACAACGTTATCGTCTTGGGAACGACTGGAAGGATCGTCTATGGAGGTCCCGCATCGGCACTGACTGAATATTACGAGATAAGGAATTTCCCCATCCCGCTAGACACAAATCCTGCAGATCACGCTTTGTTTGTGCTGATGACGAACGACGAGGAGGAGGTGAGAAAGGACAAACGCAATTAGATAATAACAGTGCAACAACAACTTTTGACCAACCCAACCTTTCTGTCGTTGCCTCGCCCGTCGCAGCTCGAGAAGGCGAATCTGTTCGCCAAGAGGTTAAGCACGATCAAGGCCGATAAGGGGGACGGCGACAGTGCCGATGGGGTTGGTGACAAGTCCACCCGAGTCTTGGCTACCAGCGTCCAACACCTTCGCTCTAACGTATCTAGCATCAAACAGATCAAATGGCTCCTTATCAGGGAAGTAAGTGTTCCAAACTTTTCGCGAGTTCATTGCCCCTTTGTGCTCACTCACTGTACCGCTCACTCAATTAACTGCCCACTCCGCAGACCAAAAACCTCATCAGAGACAAGCCGGCCCTCATCGGACGTTATGGCGCCACCATCTTCCTCAATATCCTCTTTGGAATAATCTTCTTGGATGCTGGGAGGGGCGACGACGCCGATCAAGTGAGGTGAGAAGGGTTGAAATAGCATTATGATCATCATCCATGGGTTTGAATACGTCTAAGAGCTCATCCGATACCTCCCTCTCCCGCGACTCGTTTCGCTGGTCGCAGCATCAACAACCACTACGGCGCACTCACGCTCGTGACCATCTCCACAATGTTCGGCTCAGCACAACCCGCGTTGCTTACGTTCCCCTCTGAGCGCCCGCTTTTCCTGAGGGAGTACTCGACCGGGACCTACGGTCTATACCCTTACGTCATCAGCAAGGTTGCGGTCGAGGTACCTACGCTTTTCTTGCAGATTGTCTTTCAGAGTCTATGCGTGTACTTCTTGATAGGCTTCCAAGGTTCCTACATCCTTATAATTCTCTCCTGGTTCGCTTTAGCCATGGCCGTTAATAGCACGGCTCTCCTCGCTGGGTCCGTAATTACGGACGTCAAGACAGCCGCTGAGCTGACGCCTCTCCTTTTCGTCCCTCAATTGTTGTTCAGCGGATTTTTCGTTGCGACGCAAAATATCCCCGTGTGGCTCAGGTGGGCACAGTGGCTGTGCTCACTAAAATACACTCTCAACCTCCTCATCCTTATCGAGTTCGTTGGAAATTCGTGCAACGAAAGTGCCCAGGCTCAAGCCAATTGCGACAGTATTCTTCAGCGCAACGATATCAACACCGGGGACGTCGGCTTGTACATTGGCATTCTGGTTGCCATCATGGTCTCGTTCAGAATAATTGCCGCAATACTTCTCTCATTGAAAGCTAACACGGTCTTCTAGCGCATTGATTGCGTGCAGTACGAAGTTTGGGGATGGGGGTTGTCATGGTGTTGGAAACAGTGTGTGGGGGACAGACAGAGGCGGCGTGTGTCGTGCAGTACGAAGCTCGGGGACGGGGGTTGTCATGGTGTTGGAAAGAGTGTGTGGGGGACAGACAGAGGCGGCTAGATACTGTAAGAGGAGTTATTAATGGGTTGTGTGATTCTCAAAAAGTGTCAAAGTTTATAACATAAAGCTACGCCATTAGAGAATAAACGTGCCTGTTAGCAAGAAAGCCGTTGCAACAAAGCCAGACATGACCAAAAACCCCCATGCTCCTTGAATCTTGCCAACCATATTAAAAACGACCGTGTTGCTTGTCGCATTGAGCTGCAGGATGTCACCTGTGCAGAAGCCGTTCACTTCGTATCTTTCTGATCCCCTGAAATCGTAGGTGAACGTCGTTTCGAATGCAGTCGATTTGGAGCTTATCCAGGGTACGAACGTGATGACGTTATCGGATAGAACAAGAGTCCCTGCGGCGATTGTGGGTTGTTACAGGGTCAGATTAGTGTGGCGAGCGCGTGTGCCCTCCACTGTACCAACGTCTATCTTCGTTTCGCCCCCCCTCCCCGACACCCGCCCTGTCACCCCCTAGACCCCCCCTCCTCCTCCCCACTTCATACCTTGTTCAGCATCACTTCTGTAATTGAAGCCCTGCAACCGGCAATCATTGTAAGGGTTCTCCGGAGTTGAAGGCGGACACAGCTCGCCCCAGGGCGTGTTAGTGGCGTTAGGACTATTGATTGCGTCGGCAATAATTAGGCCGCAGTACGGACTGCGTGTGATGGATGGGTGATGTGCAGTGGTGGTGGCGGGTGGGATGGGCGTGGACATTCGGCAAAACTGACCATAGCAACGACAGCTGTATACCCCTCTTACCTGTACTGGCCAGGGAGTCCTCTGACGTTGTACTCTATGGACGCCTTGTAAGTTTTCCTGAGAGATGCTGCCAAAAAGGTACCCCAAGTCAAGATGAGAGGGAACGCAGGAGGCTGAACCAGCACAAGGGATGCAGACGTAAAGTATACACCCAAATCTTGAACATAGGTGTCACCATTCAATCCCACAAGGTTCGTCTTTTTACTTTCTGTCGGCCTCGTCGCCCATGTCAAAGACCCCAGACTGCTGTCATTTATAGTTGAGCCACAAATACCCCAAATAAGCAATCCGAGAGAGAACAAGCCAATCGTCACCGAGCTAATTCGAAGTATTAGTCTCGTGGAGGACTTTCTATAGAACTGCGAAGACAGGGAGTGCAATAGATGTGTAAAACAGGTGTGAAACAGGTGTGTGCTAAAAAAATGGACGAAAGAAACCCCCCAAAACTCCACACACGCCTAACTCTCGGCACCACTGAGAAATACAGCTCCATTGGAACTATACAGAACCGTTTGTCGACACGTCATTGTACAGTCAATACAATGGAGACATAGGGTCCCATTGCTTCACTTTCATATACACTCACGTCACCACAACACTTTTCTTTCCGATGAGACCTCATTTTGTTCTAATTGGAAGAGAATGAGCTTTGAGCACCGCCAGGCCCAATAATAAATTCCTCGGGTAACTGTTCATCAATTCTTTCCCCCCCCCCCGCCTCCCCCCCCCCTAACCCTTCCCCTTACCCCTACCCCTCCGCCTAGGTGCTATACAATGAACAGCGCTTGTTCCTTCATCCCTAATTTGGGAAGCTATCAATTTCTGGCTCGTGACGCTGGAAATATCTCCCCCCATTTCCAAGCTGGGGTGGAGCACCAGTTCGGTTTCAACCAGGAGGAGGCGAGGAGGGCTTTCGACTGCTGCCTGTCCGACGAGGGTTCCGCGGGACACCCTGGGGGAAGAGTTATGCTTATGGTTCGTTTCTCAACAAGGTGAGGGTGGTGGTGAAAGTGGACTAGCGACCCTCCGCAAGCTAACCCTTGCCTCATCTCAGCCTTCATGCGACGCTACCGACCTTGCTTACGCCCATGAGTTCGCTGTGAAGGCGAACTCTGCGATGGAGGAGGGTGGCTGGAACCTTTCCCAAGCAGCGACGGAGCTCATCAAGTCCTCCCTTGTGCGGTTCCCGACGGGGGACGTAGATGAGGCGGACCAGGTTCAGAATGCGGTCGACTACGCGGCTTACTTGGGGTCGAACCATAATTTCGACATGGACCTCCTCAGCATGTACGCCGAGGCTGAGATGGACGTCATGGCGGTAAGGGGACAAGGGTACTACACTCTTAACGGGGAGGTCAATCCCGGTGAGCCCAGGGAGGAGGCCGTCAGGGCAATGGACGCATTGGAGACGGTAATGTCGTCGTCCGGTGCGTCCAGTCAGCAGCCTCTTGCCCTCCACATGTACATTCACATAACCGAACCCTTAACCCCCGGCGAGGGTGCCGCCAAGGGTGAGGCCAGCGCCGACTCACTCGCCTCCCTGAACGTGACCGGTTCCGGTCACCTCCTCCACATGCCTGGCCACCTCTTTATGCGGGTTGGGAGATACTCCGACGTGGCAACCAGCAATGCCCTCGCTCACGAGGCCGACGACCTGTACAAGGGGAAGGGGATGCTGCCGTACGGACCGGCTCACAACTCGTACATGGGTGTCGCGGCTGCTGCCCTCGACGGGCAGAGCGTTTGGAGCATCAAGTACAGCGAGATTATGAGGGACATTTATAGGGGAGGGGATGCAGATGACAGCCCGGGAGTGGAGGACGGATGGAACACCCTACTGATGGTTTACTTGAGGTTCGGGATGTGGGAGGAGGTCGTGAAGGACAAGTACTGGAGGGTCCCCAAGGAGTTTGGGTTGGAGGAGGGGAACAACTATGGCGATTTCTTGGGAGCTTACTGCAGGGGACAAGCGTTTTGGCAGCTTGGGGAGGCCGAAAGGGCCGAGTCTGAGCTGTCAGCTATGGCGGGAATGTCTCTTGCGGACAAGTTTCAGGACAGGGCGAAGGTGGCTATTCTCAGCCTTCGGGCACGGCTGGCCGGGGGGGAGGAGGGGCTGGAGCTTCTGAGGGAGGCGGCAGAGGAGCAGAACGGGTGGGAGTACAACAGCCCGCCCCAGTTCATGCAGCCGATGAACCAGTGCGTCGGGGCCTACCTTCTCGGGCTTGGTCGAAGGGAGGAGGCTGCGCAAGCTTTTGAGACGGACCTTATGGAATTCCCCAAAAACGCGTGGTCGCTTCTTGGAATGTTCGAAGCTACGGGGGAGGCGAGGTATATGGAGAGGGCGAAGGAGGCGTGGGAGAGGGGCGACGTAGAGCTGACGAGCCCTTGTTTGATTTTCGCAGACGTCAAGAGGTAGAAAAGGAGATGGTTGAGGACTCCAATGAAACAATTTTCAACAACAAATCACGACTATTTACAAGATGCGCGCATATCAACCACGCATATTTTTCAAGTCAAGTGTGTCCTGGGCCATAATCTAGGGTCATTTTTCCCAATGGCTTCTGCACCTCTCCAACCTCATGATGGCGTAACTCACCTCAAGGTTTTCACATCAATCGTAAGTGACCTCCCATATAAGTATACATATCTCCGATAATCTCCCTCCTTGTTAATTCCCCCCCCCCTCTTCCTCGACGTTTCTCCTCCACCCACCCCTAATCCTTTTCATTTCCCTTCAATTCCCTTCAATTCGTCTTTCTAACCCCCTAAAAACCCCCAGGGTAACTTCACAATCGAGCTCTACTACAACCACGCTCCCTTAACCTGTCAGAACCTCGTGCTTCTCTCTCAGTCCCATTATTACGACGATCATCCGATCCATCGCGTGATCCCTAATTTCATGTTCCAGCTCGGGGACCCTACGGGGACCGGTAGGGGGGGACAGAGCGCTTGGGGGGGGAAATTCAATGACGAGATAACGAGGGAGCTTAAACACGTTGGCGCGGGGGTTGTTAGTATGGCTAACGCTGGACCTAACACTAACAAAAGCCAGGTGAGAGAGAGGGGAGAGGGAGGGAGATGAGAGAAGAGAGAGAGAGGAGGGGTAGCCTCCGCCCCCCCCCTCCCTTGCTAACCCCCCTCCCCCCTCCTTCAGTTTTTTGTTACCCTTGCCCCATCCCCTCATCTGGATGGTAAGCATACAATATTCGGTCGCATATCCTCCGGTATGTCTGTGGTCGAGCGCGTTGGTATGGTACCGACGGATAAGGGGGATAGGCCTAAAGAGGACGTTAGGGTTTACAAGATTAGGACGGTTAGAGACGGAGTCGTTGAGGGGGAGGAGGAAGAAGAGGAAGAGTGAAACTAAGTGAATAAAAAGGAAAAGAGAAAAGGGAGAGGACGGAGGGAGGAAAAGTGACCTTTTTTTCAAACGAACAACCACCCCCCTTCAGTTTTTTTGTTACCCTGCCACCATCAGCACACAATATTCGGTCGCATATCCTCCGGTATGTCCGTGGTCGAGCGCGTAGGTATGGTACCGACGGATAAGGGTGATAGGCCTAAAGAGGACGTTAGGGTTTACAAGGTTAGGACGGTTAGAGACGGAGTCGTTGAGGGGGAGGAAGAAGAGGAGGATAAGTGAACACAAAGTTAATAAAGGGAAAAGGGAAAAAGCGAAGACGGAGGGCCCTTTGTTTTAATTCGTTCGAAATGCGACAAATCTCGCCTTTTAAATTACCTTGCGCACGCCCCCTCCCTCTCTTCACCTCCTCCTATCATTATCCCTAATCTCCGGTTCCTGCGGTCCTTCCACAGTCTGAAAGAGCTTCGCCACGAACTCCATCTCCCCCTGTCTCTCCGCGTTGCTCGCGAGCTTCTTCATGAGGCGGCGACGGGAGGAGCCGCGCTTGGACTTGAACTGACGCATGTTGTCACGGTTACGGAGACGCTTCTCCTTCTTCGCGTTTACGCGGGAGGCAAAGAGAGGGAAGGGGGGGGTGCGAGTGGGGGAGAGAGCTTGGGGGACGAAGGCCTGGAGGTAGAGAGGGGGGAGGAGGGGAAGGAAGGGTTAGTTGAGAAATGGCCGAGTCGTGGTGTTTTGTGTGGGTATAAAAAGTGGGTTTGAGTGTATTTATGATGTGTTTATGTGTTTATGTGGGGATGTGTGTATCTGTGTGTGTATATGTGTGCATATATGTATAGATATAGCTATATATAGAGCTATACACTTCCACATCCCAAAACACCCATTCCACGACATCACTGAATGAGTATGCGATTATATTCCCAATTACGTCACCAAACTCAAATTTGAGCATATCAATGAACTTCTCCAACAACTACTTACATTACTAAATACCAGTAATGTTGTAAGGATCACGAATAAGTACGATAATCTAGCCATGCTGGAGATTTGCCAAAGAAAGTTAGTAGGGCAGTGAGGGTTATAATATATCTGCTGATGAGGACAAATACCACATCAAAACGTTTTTATTTTTTGCACTCGCATACTTCGATACACTACTGACGCGGAGAAAGCTTCGTAGTATGAGAGTTGGACGCTTTGCTTCTTCTATTCTTTGCTATATTTCTTCGCTTTCTTTCTTTCTGCGTTTCTCTTGCCTTGGACGCGCTTGGAATGACAACAAACCGCACCGCAATAAAGTGCAACGCGTTTCATTCGCAAAATAAAATCGCCCAATGTTAATTATATCTCAACCTCTTTTTCCCCCAAAATGCCACATACTCAAGGCTCCTCAGCTCAATTAGCCACTATCTCCATTATGCGTGTTCTAAACCTTTTTACAGTATTCTCTCTTGCCACAGGCTTTCAATTAGGTAAGATATAACACAATCTATATCTAATATCTAAATAAAAGCGTTCAATCATTGATTTCATATCACATTTATGAGAGCCTCGCTGGCGATCACACATGAAACATCATCTAATTTATACACACAAATACGACTAATATCATAACTAACATTTTCTCAACCCTAACGCAACCATAATACAGGAGCTAGACCTAATTTATCCCACAGATCCTCCAAAATTACCTCAAAAAATACCCAAACCACAACCTCACTTGACGCCTACAATGTTGACCTCAAGGGAAAGGTGGCCTTCATTGCAGGCGTCGCAGACTCTACCGGGTACGGTTGGGCGATTGCAAAGCAGCTCGCCGACGCCGGCGCCACCATAATCGTCGGTACCTGGCCCCCTGTTCTTAAGATCTTCCAGATGGGTCTAAGGAAGGGTGACTTTGAGGACGACTCTGTTCTCACCAACGGTGGGAAGATGGAGATCGAGAAGATCTACCCCCTCGACGCCGTCTTCGACAAACCCGAGGACGTCCCCGAGTCCATCCTCACCAACAAGCGTTACGCAGGTCTTGACGGTTACACAATCTCCGAGGTAGCCGCCCAGGTCGAGGCTGACTACGGGAAGATCGACATCCTCGTCCACTCCCTCGCCAACGGTCCCGAGGTAACCAAGCCGCTCCTCGAGACCTCCCGTTCCGGCTACCTCGCCGCGTCCTCAGCGTCCGCCTACTCCTACGTTTCCCTCCTCCAAAACTTCGCCCCCATAATGAACCCCGGCGGTTCCGCCTTATCCCTAACCTACATCGCCTCCGAGCGCGTAATCCCCGGCTACGGAGGCGGTATGTCCTCCGCGAAGTCCCAGCTAGAATCCGACACCCGTACCCTCGCTTACGAGGCCGGTCGTAAGTACGGGATTCGTGTTAACACCGTATCCGCCGGTCCCTTAAAGAGCAGGGCGGCGAGCGCTATTGGGGGGAAGGGGAAGAAGAAAACTTTCATCGAGTACGCGATCGATTATTCTAGGGCTAACGCACCCATGGATCAGGACCTGTACTCGGAGGATGTCGGGAATGCGGGGCTGTATCTGTGTAGTCCGATGGCGAGGGCGGTTACGGGGGTTACGATGTATGTGGATAACGGACTTAACTGTATGGGCATGGCGCTTGATGCGAAAAGTATGGAAGGGAGCACGGAAGAGTGAGGAGGAACTCTTTGAAGGGGGAGGGAAAGGAAAGGGACAGAGGCAAGAGGAAAACAAACACACACACACACAAAGTTTACGGGGAGAGGAGGGGTTTTTAGAACAGTGGAAAAAAAACCAGCAGCAATATTGATTTTGAAATAGATTTTTTTTGTGTTTTCTATTGTGGTTTCGTTCACTTCTTCTTACCCCTACTATTCTTTCCCTTCTAATGTATTACTGTATTGTTTCGTTCACTTCTTCTTACCCCTACCATTCTTGCCCTTCTTGCCCTTTTTGCCATTCTTCCCCGTCGCAACTGCTCCTTCCGCTACTCCCACATCCGCTCCTCCCGCCGCCGCTCCCTTCCCTGTCTTGGATCTTTTCTTGACCATTGCCTCACTCTCCCCCTTTTCGTTCAGTGGTCCCGCGCATTGAACCCTGTGCTCCCTCCAGTGCTTGAGCTGGCAATCCTTCGAGCAGTAGGCGACGTTGCGACAGGGACACATTAGGAGCTTGTCACGCTCCTTGGCAGTTAGAGCCTCGCAAACATAGCAACAGAAGGGACGGCCTTGAAGGTACTGTTTCGTGATGTTGGTGATTGTAGGATCGCGTCTGGAAGGAGGGGCTAAATTGAATTTGTCTCGAACTACGTCAGAATCGGGCTTTCCGAGATGAAGAAATGTTGTGAACATCTTTATTGCGACATCTCTACTAAGCCTAGGGTATTCTCCTTTGCACGCCGGGAGGCATGTACGGAACACATTATGCACGTCGCTGGTGGTTGGAATAGCACCGCGCGTGAGAAACAGCCTACATAGGTCGTGTGCGCCATATAAAACAGTAAAAGCAAGTGGTGAAAGAACAACTCCATTAGTGTGAGCCACTGTCTTGTTCACATTTGCTCCATGATCGAGAAGTGCTATGGCCTGATCAATGTGTCCCCCAGCAGCAGCAGACATCAAAAAGTTGGAAAAGCCTTTCACCAACCCTTCGACTCGTGAGTCCATATTAGGGTCAAGTCCATGTTCTAAGAGCAATCTCAAGATTGTTGAGTTGTCACTATTCGTCATTGACATTTCTGCGGCCATGTACATGGCTTCCTTGTTGTCGAAACCGGCCTCTAAGGTAAGCTTGACCATCTCAACATTATCGTGAAGAGAGGCGAGTGAGAGGACTGAATCTATCTTCAATCCCTCATCATCATGCACTGAATAAACGCCTAACAAAACCTCAGGACCATGTTCCTTGGCATACCCCTTTATGCGATCCCAGTCTTGCTTACCAGCCCAGTGTATGCAGCGCCGTTGACCTTCTGTCAAATCGTCCCAACTAGATACTGTCACGTTTGTGGTCTCTGATGAATTGTGTGTCGCCTCTGATTGTTTTTCCATTTTTGAGCGAACCTATCCCAAGTGTAAGTTATAGGTGCAAATTACGAAGTGAAACTTATCAAAAATCCTTGAAAGTACTCCACTTAGGCAGAAAAGTCGTGTAGGTGCTAATATTGGAGTCAACCTCTCAGAATGTTTCCTTTGAAGCAGGGAGGAATGACACCAGGAACAAAATTAATTGGAGAAATATGAAACTGTTCATTCTCACGCTAATCGCATAAAAAATAAGCAATTTGATGTACATCGAATTCTGAAAAATTGCTTATAGCCGCCGCATTACTGTATTGTTTCGTTCGCTTCTTCTTACCCTTGCCCTTCTTCCCTTTCTTGCCATTCTTCCCCGTCGCAACTGCTCCTTCCGCTACTCCCACCACCGTTGCTCCCGCCGCCGCTCCCTTCCCTGTCTTGGATCTTTTCTTGACCATTGCCTCACTCTCCCCCCTTTCATTAAGCGGTCCCGTGCATAGCACCTTGTGCTCCCTCCAGTGCTTGAGCTGGCACTCCCTCGAACAGTAGGCGACATTGCGACAGGGACACATTAGGAGCTTGTCACGCTCCTTGGCAGTTAGAGCCTCGCAAACAAAGCAGCAGAAGGGACGGCCTTGAAGGTACTGTTTCGTGATGTTGGTGATTGTAGGATCGCGATAGGAAGGATCGCGAGAATTGAAGTTGTCTCGAACCACGTCAGAATCGGGCTTTCCGAGATGAAGAAATGTTGTGAACATCTTTATTACGACATCTCTACTAAGGCTAGGGTTAGGGTGTTCTCCTTTGCACGCAAAGAGGCATATACCCAACACATTATCCACGTCGCTGGTGGTTGGAATAGCACCGCGCGTAAGAAATAGCCTGAATATATCATGTGCTCCACACCAGATAGTAGAAGTAAGTGGTGAAACAACTTCTCCATTATCAGGGTCAACAATCATCTTGTTCACATTTGCTCCATGATCGAGAAGTGCTATGGCCTGATCAATGTGTCCCGCAGCAGCAGCACGCATCAAAAGGTTTGAATTCTTTTTCGTCACCCCTTCGAATTGTAGGTCCATATTAGGGTCGAGTCCATGTTCTAATAGCAATCTCAAGATTGTTGAATTGTCACTATTCTCCATTGACATTTCTGCAGCCAAGTACATGGCTTCCTTGTTAATGAAGCCGGCCTTTAAGGTAAGCTTGACCATCTCAACATTTTTGTATTTTGAGGCCTTTGTGAGGACTGACCATAGCGATTTCCTATCTGAATAAACTCCTAACAAAACCTCAGGACCATGTTCCTTGGCATACCCCTTTATGCGATCCCAGTCTTGCTTACCAGCCCAGTGTATGCAACGCTGTTGACCTTCTGTCAAATCGTCCCAACTAGATACTGTCACGTTTGTGGTCTCTGATGAATTGTGTGTCGATTGTATCTCTGATTGTTTTTCCATTTTTGAGCGAACCTATCCCAAGTGTAAGTTATAGGTGCAAATTACGAAGTGAAACTTACCAAAAACCCTTGAAAGTACTCCACTTAGGCAGAAGTGTCGTGTAGGTGCTAATATTGGAGTCAACCTCTCAGAAAGTTTCCTTTGAAGCAGGGAGGAGGGCAGGCGGGGACAAAATTGATTGGAGAAATATGAAACTGTTCATTCTCACGCTAATCGCATAAAAAATAAGCAATTTGATGTACATCGAATTCTGAAAAATTGCTTATAGCCGCCGAATTACTGTATTGTTTCGTTCACTTCTTCTTACCCTTGCCCTTCTTCCCTTTCTTGCCATTCTTCCCCGTCGCAACTGCTCCTTCCGCTACTCCCACCACCGTTGCTCCCGCCGCCGCTCCCTTCCCTGTCTTGGATCTTTTCTTGACCATCGCCTCACTCTCCCCCTTTTCGTTCAGTGGTCCCGCGCATTGAACCCTGTGCTCCCTCCAGTGCTTGACCTGACACTCCTTAGAGCAGTAGGCGACGTTGCGACAGGGACACATTAGGAGCCTGTCACGATCACGCTCCTTGGCAGTTAGAGCCTCGCAAACAAAGCAGCAGAAGGGACGGCCTTGAAGGTAATGTTTCGTGATGTTGGTGATTGTAGGATCGCGATAGGAAGGAGGGACTAAATTGAATTTGTCTTGAACTACGTCGGAATCGGGCTTTCCGAGATGAAGAAATGTTGTGAACATCTTTATCGCGACATCTCTACTAAGGTGACGGTGTTCTCCTTTGCACGCCAAGACGCAATTACAAAACACCTCATACACGTCTTTGGTGGTCGGGATAGCACCGCGCGTGAGAAACAGTCTGCATATGTCGTGTGCTCCATAACTCATAGTAATAGTAAGTGGTGAATGAACTTCTCCATTATCAAGGTCAACCACTGTCTTGTTCACATTTGCTCCATGATCGAGAAGTGCTATGGCCTGATCAATGTGTCCCACAGCAGCAGCAGACATCAAGAGGTTGGAAATGCCTTCCATCAACCCTTCAAATCGTGGGTCCATATTAGGGTCAAGTCCATGTTCTAAGAGCAATCTCAAGATTGTTGAATTGTCACTATTCTTCAGTAACAGTGACCAACTTGCTGCCATGTACATGGCTTCCTTGTTGTCGAAGCCGGCCTCTAAGGTAAGCTTGACCATCTCAACATTTTCATATTGAGAGGCGAGTGAGAGGACTGAAGCTATCCTCAATTTCTCATCAACAAGCCCTGAATGAACTCCTAACAAAACCTCAGGACCATGTTCCTTGGCATACCCCTTGATGCGATCCCAGTCTTGGGCACTAGCCCATTCTATGCAGCACTGTTGACCTTCTGTCAAATCGTCCCAACTAAATACTGTCACGTTTGTGGTCTCTGATGAATTGTGTGACGATTGTACCTCTGATTGGGATTCCATTTTTTGAGCGAACCTATCCCGAATGTAAGTTTATAGTAGCAAATTACGATGTGAAAATGAAATAAAAATCCTTGAAAGTACTCTACTTAGGCAGAAATGTCGTGTAGATGCTAATATTGGAGTCCACCTCTGAGAAAGTTTCTTCTTGAGCAGAAGGCAAAATTAATTGGAGAAATTATGAAATTGTTCATTCTCACGCTAATCGCAATCCCGCAGGCTCCCAG
The DNA here is from genome assembly GCA_030267965.1 of Triparma columacea. Lineage (NCBI taxonomy): Eukaryota > Bolidophyceae > Parmales > Triparmaceae > Triparma > Triparma columacea. The sequence continues at coordinate 14,828 of BRYA01000533.1, forward strand.
GACTACAATTTGCCTAACTTGAATTGATCAAGTTTAAAGAAAAACGAAAAGTGGAAGCAATATTGATTTTCAATAAATTTAACACTAAAAAAATTACCCATCTTTCACCCCCCTCCTCCCCTCCAGTAGGTGTCTGATAGTTAAGCTGACCCTTCTATACCCGTCGTCTCTCCTGATGGTCCCCCCCCCCCTCACAGGCACATTAACAGCCGTCCTGCTTATCCCGTGCCTCCATCCCTCCCTAGCCTCCCCTTTCATTACTAGCAGGGAGCCTGGCTCGAGGAGGACCTTCGTCAGCCCCCCCGTGACGAGGTCCTCGCAGTCGTTGTCGGGGACGAGGGGCTTGGACATTCTCATGAGGGTCGGCATTAGAAGACTTATGGTGGCTATTATAGGCCCGAACGATGAAGGATCTTCAAAGTGACTAGCGATACCCTGAACGCCAACGTACTCGTTCACGAGAATCTGAGTTGGGAAAGGGAGCGAACCGAATATCAAGGACCGCCAGGGGGGAGAGGTCATCTTGGATTTTAACCAGTCGAACTTGGAAGGAGGGGGAGGGATGGGGAGGGAGGTTAGAACAAGGAATGGGACACCTAAAATATACAAATAAACACGAAGACTGAGCCCATCGTTCCCTCTGGCACCTCAAACGCCTCCCCCCCCTTGCACTCACCTGCCCAATGTCCTCCCTTAGCCCCCCCTCTCCCTCCCCCCCCCTCGGCTGGAGCTTCTCGTACCCCCCAGCCCTCGTCGTGTGGTAGTAGACATCGCCGTAGAACTGCTGCCTCCTCTTGATCTCCTCGACCCACCGGTTCCCGTCGACTATCCTCATGCAAAGGTCTGCCTCTGCAGGAGTGAGGAAATCGGGGTGGTAGGAAAGACCAGAGAGACCGAGCGGGACCACAGTCACGTGCATGCCGGACCAAGGGACCAAAGTAAGGGTGGTGTTGCACTGGTTCGAAGCGTCGGTGCAAGCTAGGCACGTCAAATCAACAGGGGAAGAACTTTGCTTTTTACTAGCCTTGTACTTTCGGACCTGACGACTTGAATAGCCGGTATCGCTGGACTTTACAGAGGAACATTTACTGCATAGCAGCATGAGGGGACCGGGCGCGCTCATCAAAGCCGCTTTGGCTCAAATTTGTCCCCAAAATGTGGCTTCACAAAAATGTCTGATTTCAACTCTTTACTATCCTCCTTCAATGCCGCATCAGGTTCCTCACGTCCCGCCAAGAGGCGGAAGAAGAAAAACGGTAGCCTAACATCAGTCTCAATATCCTCCTTATCCTCCTCATCACTAGAAAATCAACCCTCTACCGAAGCACCCTCGTCGATACCTCCCCCAACCCCACCCCTAATAGCCCCAACCGATTCCAACGCTTTTCCTACCCAGCCTTCACCCCCAGAATACTCTAAATCTTCAATGAAAACCGCATGCGAGTGGACGACCAACACATCCCAGGTCCGTCAGAGCATGTCCTCCTCCCCCTCCTCCTCCCTCAGTTCCTCTAGGCCCTGCACCCTCGCCGTCTGCGCCGTAATCGTTGATAAAATGCCAACGGAGGGTGTGTGGAGGGAGTGGATGGACGACGACCTGGTGGGGGGGGGGGATTTTAAAGGGGACGAAAGGGAGAAGAAAAGACTCAATGTTAAGGTAAGGTCAAGGGAGGCCCTTTGCAGCCCCAGACAAAAAGTGCCGCAAGCGTAAGCCCAAGGGGAGCCTAAGGGTTTCGTACCATGGGGGGGGGGGGGGGGGGGGGG
>BRYA01000533.1:32986-57550 GCA_030267965.1 Triparma columacea
GAACGCAGCGAACAACGACAACAAGGAAGCTACTTTCAACAAAGTCTTTAACAGGAACTGCGGCCCCGGCACTGCTACCTCGCAGTGGCTTTACTTCCGCAGCAACTGCACGTGCACCTGCGCCATGGAATTCACTGGGCCAACTGACAACCCGACGCCTGCGCCCACCACTCTTTCGCCTACTGCTAGTCCTACGCCATCGCCTACTGCTAGTCCTACTGCTAGTTTTACGGCATCGCCTACTCCTGCACCCTGCATCAACTCCCTCACCGATAGTAACTTCAAAACGGCACTTGATCTCTGGTTTTCTAATTCTACCCTGGCGACAATCACATACGGCAACATCACGGACTGGTAAGTAGTTGGAAGAACAAGCGAGTAGAGAGGATGCAGAGGGGGCTATATGGTGGGCAGGTTGACAAAGTAGGACGGGACAACGAAGCATCAAGGGAAGATGAACACGCGACCCCAAGTAACAACTAACCCTTATATTCTCCTCTCGGCAATCCGCCCCCTGCGGACCAAAATTAAATCGTTGGCTGGGCAGGTGCACGAAGGATGTCACTGACATGTCGAATGCATTCCTATACAAAGATGCATTCAACGAGGACATCAGCGGATGGGATGTCTCGAGTGTCACTACAATGTATGCTATGTTCGGGTGAGTATTGAGAGATGCTTTGAAGATGAGGTCTTCGTGGTTTGCGTGCTATCTTTGCTGCATTCTATTTTAAGTAATGTACTCGCTTCTCATTCTAACATTCACACACGCACACGCAAATCTCATCTCGCACATCTCCACTCGGCCTTGAATTCAACGCAGTACCGCAAAAGCCTTCAACCAGGATATTGGGAGTTGGGATGTCTCGAGTGTCACTGACATGAAGTATATGTTCGAGTGAGTATTGAGTGATGCGTTGGAGTGGAGGTCTTCAATGTTTGCGTGTGGCATTCTGATACAAGTAATATACTCGCTTCTCATTCTAACATTCACAAACGCACACGCCAATCTAATCTCCATATCTGCACTCGTTATTGAATTCATAACAGTGAGGCAGAAGTCTTCAACCAGAATATTGGGAGTTGGAATGTCTCCAGTGTCACTACCATGTATGCTATGTTGCGGTGAGTATTGAGAGATGCTTTGGAGATGAGGTCTTCGTGGTTTGCGTGTTGTCTCTGTGGCATTCTATATTAAGTAATATACTTGCTTCTCATTCTAACATTCACACACTTACACGCAAATCTCATCTCCACTGTCACCACTCGGCCTTGAATTAAACACAGTTTCGCTTATGCCTTCAACCAGGATATTGGGAGTTGGGATGTCTCGAGTGTCACTGACATGGGGATAATGTTCTATGACGCAAGTGCCTTTGTCAAGAACGTCAGAGGCTGGAACGTCTGCAAAGTCCCGGCTGGCAACTTTGATAACATGTTCCTTCTCTCCGGCCAACCAGACACTAACCTGGTGCCCCCCGCTAACGGAGCATGCATTGGTTGCCCTAGTGGTACGACCTCTGGCTCCGGAGAGTACGTAACGGGCGGAAACAATTGCACCTCAGTGTAGGGCGACGAGCGAAGCGAGTCGCGGAAGGGGTGGGTGCGTTAGTGGGGTGCGTTAGTGGGGTGCGGTAGTTAGTGGGGTGCGGTAGTTAGTGGGGTGCGGTAGTTAGTGGGGTGCGGTAGTTAGTGGGGTGCGGTAGTTAGTGGGGTGGTTAAGGGTTACCCTTGCATCGCTGCCATCCTCTAGCCTAACTCCGACCTTGTCCCATATCTCCACGTGGTTCGAGTCTAGCTACATCCGTCGGACCGGCGAGCGTGGACTCGTTCCAGGGGAGGGAGAAGGACTACATCATTATGACGTGTGTGAGATCGAACGACGCGGCGGGGGGGGGAGGAAAGTACGCGGTGGGTGGGGCGGGCAGGGGGGGAGGGGAGGGGGTGTGAGGAAGTAACTAACGGAGTCGATGTTCCAGTCCAAGTCACAACTTAAATTCTTCCTTTCCCCCCCTCCCCTCTCCCCTCATTCGAGGTGAGGGAAAATAAACCACAGAAAATTACCAAAAAATTTAAGAAGTGAGATGTTGGAAAGCGGGGGAAGGAGAGGGGCGAGTTTATTGGTTGACCTCTGGCATGCGGGGGCAGGGAAGTCGTGTTGGTGTTTGTGGGTGTTTTTGTGAGCTGGGTCGAAAAATTGACGATGAGAGAGTTGGTTGAATTCAGGGACTTTTGAGAGGTTTATTCGACATTTAATACCTTTTTCTAGCGAATTATACCATCAGATACCATATAAGCTTTTAATTACATCATAAATATCCCTAGAAGATGAGCCCTAACACTAACCTCAACCCGTCCACCCCCACCCACATCCACAGAATGTCCAACCTTTCAGCCGGAGCTTCTTCATGGGCACCCCCCGCATCCGGGGAGGCTGCGCCCGCCGCGCCCTCTACTAGCAACCTCACTGAGAAGGAGGAGGCTGCCCAGATTGTCGCCAGGGCACAGGCTGAGATGGAGGAGAGGAAGAAGCAGCAGCAGAAGGTGGCGGGAGGTATGAGCAAGGAGGAACTTCAGGCCCTGATCAACGCCAAGACCGCCAAGCGGTAGATAAGCTGTTGGAAAAGTTGAGCAGTGAAGGGGGGGGGGGATGTTGATGAACGTTGTTGTTTGGAGAGAGAGTAGAGTAGGAAGTTGGAACGAAGTTGGAACGAAGTGGAACGAAGTGGAACGAACGGATACAAAAAAAGAGACTGAACTACTGTCGAGCAGCGGGAGCGGGAGAGGATGCGGGAGAGGATTAACTTGTATGTACAGCACACCAATTTATATGGCATGAACACTCCACCACACTGACCTAAAAACGATTACAATTATCACGAAAAATGCATTTTATTTGCCTTATTCAAAGTTAGTTGGTTCCCACGTCACTCAAAGCGAGGAAGTGGATACAAAAAGAGAGACTAAACTACTGTCGAGATGTGATGGGAGAGGATTTCGTTGTATGAACATGTACAACCAACCAATTTATATGGCATGAACACTCCACCACACTGACCTAAAAAAACGATTACAATTATCACGAAAAATGCATTGGCCGCATGGCCTTATTCAAAGTTAGTTGGTTCCCACATCACTCAAAGCGAGTAAGGCAGACACCGAAGGCTTGCAGTGGGGTCATGGGGTAGGTGAACTGCACCGCCCACGTGTTCTTCCTAATCCTGTTCATCTGCAGCGTCGCCGACGAGGGGTCAGGGGTGGTGGGAGGAGGGGAAGCCAGGGGTGGAGGGTCCCCACCCAGGGTGTAAGAGACGAGGAAGTTCTTCTCGGAATCTAGGATTCTTCGCCCGTAGTAGTCGCTAGTGCCGGCGCAGAGGGAAGGGTTCTCGTGGCCGGACAATATGTAGATTTGGTCCTGGGGAGGGGTGGTGAGCAAAGCGAGCGAAGTAAGGGAGAGGCCGCGCAAATAAGTTTTTGAGTTAGCTTGTCAGGGGCCGGTTTAACCTCACCTTCATCAAGTCGTTCCTCGACCCCCGCTCAACCAGCTGCCTCGCGTTGTGCGTGATCTTGTCATTCCTGGTGGTTCCATTGAACACATGGCAAGTGGCTTCTTCCCCCGTGCCCGTGACCGTAGGGATGCTTACGTTGATTACCCGATCCAAGTTATCGTTGGTAGAAATATACACGGACGAAAGCTCGTGACGGGGTGCGAGGAGCTGCCAGGGGAGGGGAGGGGAGGAGAGGGGAGTCGACGGGGTTAGGTGATTATAGAGATGGTGAGTGAGCGAGGCGGGTAGAATGAGCAAGGCAATGAGCGAGGGGGTAGAATGAGCAAGGTCCATTCTCACCTCGTCCATGTGTTGATCGGCCTCCTTTTCCTCTGCCGTCTGCTCCTTCTCCTCCTCGTCCGTCCCCTCATCGATGTCGACGTCTAAGAGCCGATTAGGGTTGATCCCTCTGTCGTGCTGCACGTACTCGTCCCCGCTCTTTATCTTGATCTTCCCCAAGTAGTACTGTGAGGGGGTCGGGGTCTCGTTAGCGGCATTCTCAGACGGAGACAAACAACTACCCCCTCCTCCTCTGCTCCACCGCACCCTCTCACCTTGCTCCTATCCTCCCTCGCGTCTGTTCTTAGGTCGTCTTTGTCCAGTGAAATGAGGTACGCCTTCGGTAGCCTTTTGCGTCTTGCCAAAACCCTGAACGAAGAGGGCGCAGGCGGGGCGTGCGATTGCGGGGGAGGGTCGAAACATAAAGTGAAGGTCGCCCCGGATATGTAAGACTTCTCGCGGATTATTACCATCCTGTAAATGGCGGTGCGGGAGGCTGGCACTGATTTTATGAAGGCGAGGTAGGAGGAGAGCGTGGAGAGGGTTGGAGGGATGGAATGGACAAGGGTGGGAGAGGAGGGCGGGGGGGTAGAGGGATGGGGCTTCTTGCGAGGCATTGGAAGGACAAGGGGGTCTTGGGGGAGGAGTAAGGAGGATTAGGGGTTAAGGCGGACGGGGCGAGGGGGTAGTAAAGCGGGGGGGTGGTGGAGAACTGATGAGGTGGGCAATGAATCAAATAAAACAAGAAAAATAGGAGAGGTTGCACCCACAAACTTGCAATGTTGAAATTATAGCAAAAAATTCACTTTTTCGACAAATTCTGCAAATATAAGCAGGAGCCGATTTGGCTAAGTGGTAAAGCATCTCACTTGTAATGAGAAGATCCGTGGTTCGATCCCGCGAGTTGGCTCGACGTTTTTTTTGCCCCCGCGCGCAACGAAGGCGAGAGAGGAGCATGCTGGCAAAGTTTGAGAGTGATTGGAGGCAGTGGTGAACCCAAGGGAGGATGAGTTACATCCGAGTTTGCGTATTCTCCTTTTTTGTTTGCTTACAAATATTCCTACTCGTTCAGCTCTATTTTGGGTTAAAATGTTTGTATATATCTTCATTTATTTCATCAAAAAACAAAATATACCTTCGAACTTAATCCTCGGGCTCAAGCTGAATTCCATAATGGCATCGAAAGCCCTCCTTTTCCCTTCCCCCTCCTTCCACAACCCCGCCGCGCATTCCCTTCCTTTCCTAGTAATATCTTTAATCTATCGTGTAATCATCAAGGAGGTTGCTTTTTTTTTAGCTCCACTTCCTCACGTCATGTCATTTCGCAATCGTCTTCGTCATTGCTTTCCCCCCCAATGCCAATGAACGTCTTTTCTTTCTTTTTCTTCTTGAAGAAACAAAAAACCACACCAGCCACCAACACAACCACCACCACACCACCCACCATGAAGCCAATCTGGGTGAGTGTGAAACCGAAATAGATGAAGGTGGAGCAATTTCCGACGTTACCCGCAGCAATGTCATCCTCGGGGCAATCTAAGATTTCGAAGGTTCCCATACAGCCTCTGTCCTCGTGGTTTAGCCAGTGACAGTGTGTAACAACGGTACCCTTGTGATCGGCGACGTGCATCCTAAAATTTCCATTTGCAAGCACAACGTCGTGCCAGTCTCCGCTTCGGTACCAGGCGTTGATATTATCTTGCACCTGCAGGGGGTTGATGTGGACGTGCAATGGGTGTTCGTCGGCTTCGACGGCGATGTCTTCATACGTTGAGGCATACACGCTGAACATTGGATTGCTAGGTCCGTCCCAGGAATTTCCATTTATATTGCAGCCGCCTGGTCCGTCGTCGATCCCGATCTCCTTGCGACCGTGGACAGAGACGGAACGAAGGTCGCGAAGGTAGGATGGGAGGTTCGGGATGAAGTCCAATGTTGATAGGGGGTCATCGCTCCCGCCATCTCCCGCAACCACGTTGATTTTTGCGATTATCATGTTGCCGATATTGGTAGCTCCATCGTCATCTTCGTCTCCTTGAATGCCCGCACCGGATTTGCTCTCTAAAACAACGCTGTCGTTGCCAACGAGAGCACTAGGGCACTTGATTAGGGCATCAACGCGATTCCCTGACACCAGGAACAGAAACTCGGTGGCGCGAGGGCCGTTCAGCAAGTACACCCCATCTTTGGCTAGGACGGCAAGCTCGCAGCCTTCAACGAAAAAGTTCCCAAAGTGCAAGACGCTCGCTAGGACAGTTCTAAGGCGATACCACTTTGCGGCGGTGAGGGTGATCGTAGGTTTGTTCTGGCCATTGACGAGAACGAGGGTTGATGGGCCTGCAGTTGTGGTCACAGTGTTGGATGATGCAGGCGACGAGGCTGCTTCGATGGCATGCAGTGAGGCGTCGTCGTCTGATTGTTGAGGTATAACGGAGATTACAAGCACGATCTCCTCGATGCTTCCATCCGTCAGTTTGGCCGGAAGGCCATCCTTAGATGGGTCGTCCTCCACGATGATGAGCCCGTGTGCCCCCCCTCCGACTTGTAAAGCTGTGCTTCCATGGAGGTGGGGGTGATACCAGTATGTTCCACCGACGTGGTCTTCGGGGATTTCGTACGCATAGTTGTAGGTGCTTTGGGGGGGGACGTTTATGAATACGTCGTCGCCGGGCTCTTCGTGAGGGACATGGAGGCCATGTGTGTGGATGTTGGTGTTGTTCGGGCGGCTGAACGTATTGACTCCGCTTTTTATCGAGGGGGTTTGGAGAGCGTTGATTAGGTTCACCTTGGGTGTCGTTCCACGCTTCATTACCAGTGTGGGACCAGGAATCTCCCCGCTGTACCCCCTCGTCCAAAATTTTGCGCCGGGCCCGTCGTATTCGAGCACATCCAAAGTCAAATCAAATCCATTTTCATAGTGATCAGCCAGCATTACGATCTGTGGCTGCACTAGTGGAAGGAACGGGGTTTTGTAGTCGCGGACTGATACTGTTGCAGGTATCAGCACGAGAACGAGCAAGAGCAAGAGGGCGGGGCGCGTAAAGCACATCATCGTTCGTGGAACAGAGGGGCGGAGGGGGTGCTTATTCTCTTCAATAAGACGCCGATTGTGAGCGGCGCTCGACTCAGCTGAAAGATTCGGTTACGGGAGGGGTTAAGCGGTGTGCAGAATGAAAGAAAATTCTTGTTAAGCTCTGTGAATCTTTAAAACTGAGTAACTGTCTTCACCTCCCAATTTCTTCATTTATTTATTTCATCAAAAAACAAAATACCTTCTATTCTTCACCTTCGAACTTAATCCTCGGGCTCAAGCTGAATTCCATAATGGCATCGAAAGCCCTCCTTTTCCCTTCCCCCTCCTTCCACAGCCCCGCCGCCCATTCCCTTCCTTTCCTAGTCCTTTCCCCTCCCCTTCCTGCAATATCCACCGCCATACCCGTTACGTTGAGTCTAGCCATCCTCATCCATCTCTCCTTCTCGTATAGCCTAACCCCCTCCCTAACCTCCTCCTCCCCCCTCCTCCCCCCCAGGCACCTCCCCAGCACGTAAGCGTCCTCAGCGGCCAGCGTAACCCCCTGGCTAAGTATGGGGTTAACGGCCCTCGCGGCGTCCCCGACCCCAGCGTAGCAGGGGAGGCCCAGGTCGCCCAGGCTCCCGAGGAGGCCGAAACCTCTGGCTTCCTCAACCGACAGGACTTGACCGCGGGAAAGGATTTTGGACTCCTCACCGGGTAGACTTGACCAATACGAAAGGGAGGGGCCGGTTGTGAACCAAGTGCAACCGCCAGTCACGCTAGGGACCGCAGCGAAGCGGTAGTTACTAGGGCCCAGGGTCTGGAACGAAGAAGACTCAAGGGTGTGAGTTGAGGTACCTCTCGTTACGGTAAACCCTAGAGAATTCAGACGGTGGGATGGGGAGGGGAAGAGGAGACTACGGAGATGGGAGCTCGCGCCGCTGGATGGGTGAGAAAGAGGGGGGGGGGTGAGAGGGGATAGCTGAGCATTGTAGTTTCCGGTCGCTCTCTCTTGTCATCTATCTTCCAGAGAGAAAACCCACCTGCAGTCTATGACGACCTCCTTACCCCCCACCACCTCCTCCACTAGGTCCTCAACGTCAAAACCGTACTCCACTTCCCCCCCCTCCCCCTCTATAGCCTCCCTCCCGACAGCCTCCCTAAGTATATCTAGCAGTTTGTCCTGTTCCACGAATAGCAGTCCAGTCTTAACCCTACTTCCATAATTGTCCCCTCCCACTCTCCCCAGCTCGGAACCTATCAAACGCTGCCCCCCCAGACCCCTGTACTCTACGTGTTGGCACCATACCCCGTTGGTAAGTATTTGTTGGTATGCTTCTGGGCTGAGGCGGTTGATAATTTGTAGAGCTTGCGTCCATAAACCAATTTCTATAGGTGGCTTGACGAATGTATTGATTGCCGGTTCAACAAGTCTATATTTGATTTGTTTATTGAAATGCTTGAGTGATAATTGAAGTAAATAGCTCGAGTATGATGTCCCTACAATGGTAATCATTGTGTGTGGGGTGTGTACAGTGTGTAAGGGTTGTGGAAGGGATGTTTAAGGGTGTAGAGAGACTGTAGAGAGACCGTAGAGAGACTGTTAAGGGTATTGAAGGGATTTGGGAAGGATACGGAGGTGATTAAAAGAGTCGTAGGTTGTGTTGGAGAGGTGTTTGGGCCTTGTGGCGAAAGGGGTGAAAAATGCTGTGTGAAAGAAAGGAGCGGGGAAAAAGAGTGGCGCAGTGGGAGCGTTTGGGCGCAAAATCTATCAGAGAAGAGTTCTGGTTATTATGGATGGGGGAGCCAGAAAGAACCCAGGAGGTCCACTGACAAAGAGAAGGGATCCTACACACTGTAAGTGTCGGTCTCAGATAAAACAATTGAACGATTGATTCAACAACAAAGAACGAAGAATTACAGAAACTCCAGAATTACTCTCCACAAAACGTTCGGGATCTCCTCATGTGCCGGAGTTACCCTTAGCGTGGGGGCTTCAACTCCGTCCATTTGCTTCAGACTATCCGGTCCACTGGGGTGATTCTCCGCGTGATCCCAGGTTCTCTTGATGCACAGTAGAACGGTGACGCGTTCACGTACGCGGTACCACCTGTAACGGAGAAGGTCCCCGACAGTCAGCATATTTTGATCGGCAGCGGCAGAGATTAGGGCGGTGCAGTTCGAGAAGCAGTCTTGACCGATGGAGACGGCAGGAGATAAACTGAGTCTCGTCAGGGAGGAGCACCCGTTGAAGGCGTCGTTGCCAATCGTAGTCACTGAGTCCGGAATTGTGATGGCTGCGAGGGCGGAGCAACTTGAGAAGGCTCTATTGCCAATAGTCGTCACTCCATCTGGGATTGTGATGGCCGTGATGGAGGAGCATCCGTAGAAGGCCCAGTTGCCAATCGTTATAACTCCGTCCGGGATGGTGATGGCCGTGAGAGAGGAGCATCCCCTGAAGGCGTTTTCGCCAATCATCGTCACTGAGTCCGGGATGGTGATGGCAGTGAGGGAGGAGCATTTGTAGAAGGCGCGTTCGCCAATCGTTGTCACTCCGTCAGGGATGGTGGTGGTCGTAAGAGAGAAGCATCCGTAGAAGGCGCCCTTGCCAATCTTCGTCACTCCGTCCTGGATTGTGATGGCCGTGAGGGAGGAGCATTCGTAGAAGGCGCGTTCGCCAATCGTTGTCACTGAGTCCGGGATTGTGATGGCCGTGAGAGAGGAGCATCCCCTGAAGGCGTTTTCGCCAATCATCGTCACTGAGTCCGGGATGGTGATGGCCGTGAGGGAGGAGCATTTGTAGAAGGCGCGTTCGCCAATCGTTGTCACTCCGTCCGGGATTGTGATGGAAGTGAGGGAGGGGCACTCGTAGAAGGCGCGTTCGCCAATCATTGTCACTCCATCTGGGATTGTGATGGCCGCGAGGGAGGAGCATTCGTAGAAGGCGCGTTCGCCAATCATTGTCACTCCGTCTGGGATGGTGATGGCCGTGAGAGAGGAGCATCCCCTGAAGGCGTTTTCGCCAATCATCGTCACTGAGTCCGGGATGGTGATGGCCGTGAGGGAGGAGCATTTGTAGAAGGCGCGTTCGCCAATCGTTGTCACTCCATCTGGGATGATGATAGCCTTGAGGGAGGAGCATACAGAGAAGGCGCGTTCGCGAATCGTTGTCACTGAGTCCGGAATGGTGATGGCCGTGAGGGAGGAGCATTCGTAGAAGGCGCCCTCGCCAATCGTTGCCACTCCGTCTGGGATTGTGATGGCCGTGAGGGAGGAGCATTTGTAGAAGGCGCCATCGCCAATTGTTGTCACTGAGTCCGGGATGGTGATGGCCGTGAGGGAGGAACATCCTGCGAAGGCGCCCTCGCCAATTGTCGTCACTCCTTGTGCAAAAGTCACTTCTATGAGTTCACTGTTGCCTCTGAAGCTCTCTGTCTCGTCTGTTCCATAGTATACTGCTGTTTGGGGCAATTTGGGAAGGGGAGAGCTCTCCCGGGGTGGATAGCACACTGCTGCTCGGGGCATTTTGCGAAGGGGAGAGTCCCAGGGTGGATGGCACACTGCTGCTTGGGGCATTTCGGGGAAGGGGAGAGTCCCGGGGTTGAGAGGATCTTTTCACCCGTCTTTTCGGTAACAGTTGAAAGCCCAAACTTTTATTTCAAACTGATTCTCTACGAGTTCCTGCATTATTGACGGGCTCGGGAGGGTTAGTGTGTTGATTGACAAAGAACAAGGGAGAGGTGGTGCGACCAATCAAGAATACATCATTGCGGCGTCAATGGCTATTATCTGCCCCATCGTAGCCCTGAAATGGCACTAAATACATCGGAAATTGGATCGAAAGTAGTATTTTCTCGTCTATAAGGAAGTAATAAGACGGGGGGAAAACCCACGAATACTCGACCTCGATTGAAGGGGGAATAACTTGGTTCCTTGACGTGAATAGGAACCTAAAATCAACGATAGGACAAACTAAAACTGGTTAAAGCCTTAACAAGTGTTATCATTGTCATTATTGTCCGCTTTACCTTTCTTTTGATCAGATATCTTGATGCGTTTTTTTAGCATGTGAATTCTGGTAAGGGCATAATCGGTTTGGGATAAAAGGACAGCCTTGTCAAACATACGACTTGAAATAAAAAAGAGGGGGGTAATATACGTAGTATATGCAATGCATTCGACTCGAACTTTACCGCAAGAAAAGGTTATTCTGATAATTTTTGTCGAGGTGAGATGGGTAAAAAAGCGGGTTAATGTCAACGCGTCGTGGTAATATTTTAATTATCGGTAGAAATATAGCGGTGCTTTCGCGAGTTATTTTCGCAATTCACTTCCGAGGTCGTGAAAGTATCCAAAATTGTCATACAAAAAGTGCACTCCAGAGCTCAAAATCAATGCCCTCCCCTGTAACTCAGATCAGATTAAACAATTGAACGATTGATTTAACAACTAAGAGTTAAAAAGTATAATCATCTATCATTATGACCCGAAACAACTAAGAGTTACAGAAACTCCAGAATGACTCTCCACAATTCTTTCGGGATTTTCTCACGTGCCTCAGTTACCCTTAGCGGTGGGGCTTCAACTCCGTCGTCAAGGCGCTTCCTCTTCAGACTATCCGATCCACTGGGTTGATTCTCCGCGTGATCCCAGGTTCCCTTGAGGCACAGCAGAGCGTTGACGCGTTCGATCACAGCGATTTTGCGGTGCCACCTGTAATGGAGGAGGTCCGAGACAGTCGGCATATTCTTATCAGCAGCGGCAGCGATTAGGGCAGTGCAGTTCGAGAAGCAGTCTGGACCGATGGAGACGGCAGGAGATAGAATGAGCTTCGTCAGAACTACGCAATCCCAGAAGGCGGCACTTCCAATCGATGTCACTCCATCTGGGATGGTGATGGCCGTGAGAGAGGAACATTCCCTGAAGGCGGCACGGCCAATCGACGTCAATCCATCCGGGATGGTGATGGCCGTGAGAGAGGAGCACCCCCTGAAGGCGCGAAAGCCAATTGTCGTCACTCCAATAGGGATAGTGATGGCCGTGAGGGAGGAGCATCCCCTGAAGGCGCCCTCGCCAATTGTCGTCACTCCGTCCGGGATGGTGATGGCCGTGAGGGAGGAGCATCTGTCGAAGGCGCCATCGCCAATCATCGTCACTCCGTCTGGGATGGTGATGGCCGTGAGGGAGGAGCATCCATTGAAGGCGTCTTTGCCAATTGTAGTCACTCCGTCAGGGATGGTAATGGCCCTGAGGGAGGAGCATCTGTCGAAGGCGCCCTTGCCAATCTTCGTCACTCCGTCTGGGAGTGTGATGGCCGTGAGGGAGGAGCATCCCCAGAAGACGCTTTCGCAAATTGTCGTCACTCCAATTGGGATGGTGATGGCTGTGAGGGAGGAGCATCTGCAGAAGGCGCCATTGCCAATCATCGTCACTCCGTCCGGGATGGTGATGGCCGTGAGGGAGGAGCATCCGTTGAAGGCGCATTGACCAATCGAAGTCACTCCAATTGGGATGGTGATGGCTGTGAGGGGGAAGCATCCGTAGAAGGCATATTCACCAATCATAGTCACTCCGTCCGGAATGGTGATGGCCGTGAGGCAGGAGCATTCGTAGAAGGCGCCATCGCCAATCGTTGTCACTCCGTCCGGGATGGTGATGGCCGTGAGGGAGGAGCATCCATTGAAGGCATCTTTGCCAATCGTCGTCACGCTGTCCGGGATGGTGATGGCCTTGATGGAGGTGCATCCTTCGAAGGCGCTTTCGCCAATGTACGTTACTGAGTCCGGGATGGTGATGGCCGTGAGAGAGGAGCATCCCCTGAAGGCGTTTTTGCAAATCGTTGTCACTCCGTCCGGGATGGTGATGGCTGTGAGGGAGGAGCATCTGGAGAAGACGCGTATAAAGGCGGCGATGGCCGTGAGGGAGGAGCATTCATAGAAAGCGAGTTCGTCAATTGTCGTCTCTCCAATTGGGATACTGATGGCTGTGAGGGAGGAGCATCCGTTGAAGGCGCCCTCGCCAATTATCGTCACTCCATCCGGGATGGTGATGGACGTGAGGGAGGGGCATCCATAGAAGGCGCCCTGGCCAATCGTTGTCACTGAGTCCGGGATAGTGATAGCCGTGAGGGAGGAGCATCCAGAGAATGCGCCCTCGCCAATTGTAGTCACTCCGTCTGGGATGGTGATGGCCCTGAGGGAGGAACATTCAGAGAAGGCGATACGGCCAATTGTCATCACTCCAATTGGGATTGTGACGGCCGTGAGGGAGGAGCATCCGTGGAAGGCGCTTTGGCAAATTGTCGTCACTCCATCTGGGATGATGATGGATTTGAGGGAGGAGCATCCGTAAAGGGCGCCTTCTATCGTCACTCCATCCGGGATGGCGATGGCCATGAAGGAGGGGCATCCGTAGAAGGCGCCCTGGCCAATCGTTGTCACTGAGTCCGGGATGGCGATGTCCGTGAGGGAGGAGCATCCCTGGAAGGCGCCCTCGCCAATCGTTGTCACTGAGTCCGGGATGGTGATGGCCGTGAGGGAGGAGCAGTCTTGGAAGGCGCCCTCGCCAATTATCGTCACTCCAATTGGGATGGTGATGGCCGTGAGGGAGGAGCATCCGTGGAAGGCGTACCCGTCAATTGTCGTCACTCCGTCTGGGATGGTGATGGCCGTGAGAGAGGAGCATCCCCTGAAGGCGTATTCGCCAATCTTTGTCACTGAGTCCGGGATTGTGATGGCCGTGAGGGAGGAGCATTCATAGAAGGCGAGTTCGTCAATTGTCGTCACTCCAATTGGGATGGTGATGGCCGTGAGAGAGGAGCATCCGTGGAAGGCGCCCTCGCCAATCTTCGTCACTCCGTCTGGGATTGTGATGGCCCTGAGGGAGGAGCAGTCTTGGAAGGCGCCCTTGCCAATTATCGTCACTCCAATTGGGATAGTGATGGCCGTGAGGGAGGAGCATCCGTGGAAGGCGTACCCGTCAATTGTCGTCACTCCGTCCGGGATGGTGATGGCTATGAGGGAGGAGCATCTGGAGAAGGCGCCCTCGCCAATCGATGTCACTCCGTCCGGGATGGTGATGGCTGTGAGGGAGGAGCATCTGGAGAAGGCGCCCTCGCCAATCGATGTCACTCCGTACGGGATGGTGATGGCCGTGAGGGAGGAGCATCTTTCGAAGGCTTTATCTCCAATCGACGTCACTCCTTGTGCAAAAGTCACTTCTGTGAGCTCACGATCGTCTTTGAAGCTCCCTGTCTCGTCTGTGCCATCGTATACTGCTGTTTTGGTGATCCTAGGCGCGCTACCCGATCCTCCGACACTGCTCGCTGTTGATGTACTCAAGTTGCCTCCTCGAAACTCAGGAAGCATACCAATATAATAATCAAGATCCGAGTCCGATCCATCTTCTTCATCATCGTCCAGGTAATGTAATCTATGTTTCTTGAGGCTGTCTCTCTCCTTCGCCTTGAATTCACACCCTTCATGTAGATAATAATCAAGATCCTCCGAATCATCCGACCATCCATCCAGGTGATGCTTAGACATGTGTCTCATGAGGCTGGATCTCTCCTTCGCCTTGAATTCACAACCCTCTTCCAAACGTGAATGCACCAGGTTACGCTCGATCTTCCAAGGGTTAGGGTGCTGCCCCCTGCCCGTTGTCGATGTACTCAAGTTGCCTCCTTGAAACTTAGGAAGGAACTCGGTCCTCTGACGAGACCGAGAATCATCATCATCATCATCACCTTCTTCCACCTTGCATCCTTCTGCTTTGGTGATACTAGGCGCGCGTGTGGTCGACATAAACTCTTGTCTTATTCGTATAGGGTTAGTAATGGACAGCAAATGTTTTTGGCTGCACATTCTGATGGTTCGAAAGAAGTTGTGTTCGGGCCCAGATGAGATAGAATGAAGCACTTTTCCGGCAAAAAAATATGGGTATTAGACTATGATTATCGCGCTAATTCTTTGCGCTCCCGTGATCTACTACCATTGTTGATGGCCGATCTTCTAGAAAATCTACAGCTACCCCTCGATCTCAAGTCAATTGACCCCCCTGTCTCTCGTCGATTGTGAATAGGGCTCTTTTTGTGGTGCAATCCCCCATTTTTAACTCCGTAATTCAACGGATACTAAGAGTTAACATACCAATAAAACACGTCATGTACGTCCTCAATACTCCAACCAACACAAAACATGATTCCACACAGCGGCGGGAAGAGGCCTTCCGACGATGCTCATTAATCCCCCTTCTGCGTATCGCTACTTGTCTGCAAGGTAAGCAGGCGGGGAGGAAGGGTGGGATTCAGAATTTCCTGTATGATTTCATGGAACAATATACGGAGGAGATACGCAATCACCCAAAAACCAATCATCGACCCGAAGCCCCCGCTCCCAACCCAATTTTCACAACCTCCTTCGACGTGACGGAAAAAATGAGGTAGAAGACGTTGGGCTCGTGGAAGAGAACGAGCACGTAGTGATAAACGCCCATAATCAATCATCCACCCGGATGGCACAAGAGCAGATAAAGTGGGATCTTGCGTTGGAGGGTGATTCACGAATTCATCCAAAAGAGGCCGGGATCGTGCGTCCGGTCTAACTTTATTAATCGTCATCATCATGTATAAAAATAGCCTTCTAATGCTTATATTCCCACCTCGTGGAGTTTTTGTCTTCGTTGCCAAATGATGATATGCAATGCTCCAGCAACCCAGTGTACTTGGCTTTGAGCCCAGCTGCTTTCCCAAAGAAGGCCATTTCTTGATTTATGACTCTCCTCTCTATTCCTTCACAACTTCCCCTCCTATACGCCTACTTATGAGTATAAGCGACACTCTCAGCTAATTTTATTCGCGATCGGACCTCCATTGCTCTCATAATGTCCTCCCCCATCTTTGCTGTTCCGACAACTTTTGTTTGAAAATGTAGAATGTGGGAGTACTAGAGATCCCCACTCTATTGGATGTCGGAGTTATCAATGTAACCCTAACCCTCATCTGCGTCCTCACGCATGTACCTATTGTTTTGTAAGATTTGCATGGTCTCTCTCCCGCTGCTTTCCTTAAAAGCTCATTTGTTCCCCTTCTAAGTATCGAGACTTGACAAAAAGGTAAGGATACGGGGGAGAAGGGGGATAGAGAGGGGGTGGTTGAGCTCGGGGTTGAAGAATCGACGTATATAAGCTAATCCCATCCCACCTCTCCCCGCACTCCCTCCCTCCCAGCCAAAAACCTGGGTCAGCAGTTTATAAATTAGACCCGAATAAGGGGGTTAGTATGGACACGAGCGATTCACACAAGATTGCACATAGATGGGTCTCTTATATTTCTAAGGTAGGCCAAAAATCCACCATCAACCCCTCCACGAGGGGGGGGAGGTAGTTGAGAATCCTGATTATTCTACTCTAGCGCTCTCACAACCATTTAAAACCGCATATAGTGGTAAAACCGGTGGGGAGAAGGGGTGTTCGACCGACTATAATACCCCATTGGACGTTTACTCACCATTCCTTGGTCAGGCTCATGGTGTGATTTCCTGACAATTTTAGGGTGAGCAAAACGGTTCGTAAGTAGAATTCTTGCGTACATCAGTCCTATGAACAACATTGCAATGGTAGGGAGCGTAAAAATCGCCGTAAAAAAAGCCGTTTTGGTGATAAATTAAATTATTGAGATCAGGTTTTATATGAAGGTGTACGTAATTTTATATATTTTTTCGATAATTCCGTATCATACGTATAACAATACCGCTGCGCGAAATTTAAAGCTTAAACGCCAATATCAACCTCCCCCATAACCTGAAACACAATCTATCTCATCTGGGCCTTCGGATTGCGTGAAAGCTGGAAATTGTGAATCTGATAAAATTGCATTGAAATTGGCTTAAATCTCATTAATATATACGTATATGTGTGTGTACATGGGCTTGCACACAATTACACACACAATTACATACACAGTACTACATTTAACGCGTAGAAACAAATTTTAAAACCCATCGTCACTTCAGAGTCACTTCCACTATCTCTTTCCTCCACTTCCACTATCTCTTTCCTTCCCCTACTCCACCATCTCACTCCACTCCACTCCACACTCCTCCATCTCCTCTCTTCTCCTCTCCTCTCCACAATGATAGAGTATATAATATCCACTTCAATATCCACTTTAATATCTATCCTCTCCACAGCCATAAATACCATCAAATACGTCTATAAATACATCTACATAAACCTCCTACTCCGTTATCTCCTAATAGTATCCTTCAAAAACTACTCCATTGCCCTAAACAAGTCCAAAGTTGCCAAGACATACATAAACTCACCCACACTTAAAAACTTCCTCCAAGCCAACTCCCTCACCTCCATCCCCCCCCTCGTTTCTCACGATGTCGGCGAGTTATCTAGGCTCCCCCCCTCCGCTCGTTGGTCTCAGTTCACCAAGCTCCTCTCCAAAAACTCCGTCGATCCAACCTCCCCAAATTCCCTCCTAACCTTCCTCCGATCCTCCCTAGTAGGGAGGAGGTTACTTAGCATCATCCTTTCCCTCCCCCCCCCCCCCACCCCCTACCCCCCCGGTTACGTAGAAATGATATCCTGTTACCCCTCCCTCCTCTCCCCCCCCCCCTCTCCCAAGCTAACAAAGTCCTCCCCCGTCTCCCTCTGCGTAACCACCTACAACGAGCCCGCTGCGGAACTGGCAGCGACGTTGCACCATAACCTCCACAACTCAACGTCAAACAAGGTCGAGCTCGTTCTAGTCAACTGCGGTGAAGTTAACCTCGACCGGGAGGTACTACTCCTCCTTTCTGTGTTCGGTAAAGGGAGGGTT
This sequence comes from Triparma columacea, assembly GCA_030267965.1. Classification (NCBI taxonomy): domain Eukaryota; class Bolidophyceae; order Parmales; family Triparmaceae; genus Triparma; species Triparma columacea. The sequence continues at coordinate 50,655 of BRYA01000533.1, forward strand.
AAATACGTTAAGAAGGAAGACGTTAACGGCAGGGGACAGGGTATGAACTTAGCGGGATCCCTAGCCACTGGTGACGTGTTGACATTCTGCCACGCTGATACAGCACTACCACTAGGATGGGACGGTAGGGTTATAGATAACTTGGCAGGAGGAGCTGAGGGTCTAGCATTCATGTTCCAGATGACGGATGTTAACAGCATCATAGGAGGGTCTGGTGTGACGAGGTGCGTAGACCTACGGTGCAGGTACTTCAAACTCCCATACGGCGACCAGACACTTAGCATGGTGAGGTCGAAATGGGAGTGGATAGGGGGGTACCCGAACCAGTGCCTAATGGAGGACTACGAGCTCGTTTGCATGCTTAGGGGGAGGGAACTCGTGGGGGGGGGGGGGATTAAAACGCTAAGAGGGGGACCGGGGGTACAGGCGGTTTGCAGCAATAGGAGGTGGAAGGAAAAAGGGGTTGAGTACGTATGCAGGAAGAACGCGGAGGTCGTAAGGGAGTATCAGAGGACGGGGGCGAAGGGGTGCTATGAAAAATACTATGGGAGGAAGTGGGAAGGGGAGGAGGGGAGGGAGAGGGAGATTGAGGATGCTGTGAGATAGAATACATAGACTAACAAGCGGGGACACAATCTAAATTAAAATGAGCGAGATAGGCTTCGGCGAATTGAATTTTATCCGCAGTGATTGCATTACGTAGCTTTTTTGGGCGGGTCACATCCAGGCTTTCTCCCTCAAAAGGCTGAAAATTAATTCCAAAACTTTGCAATGCTACTTGGGCTCCAATACAGAACGCAAGCCCCAAAGTTACCAATAACTAGTGCCTATCTTAGCAATGATAAGCCAGAGTCATCATATATAAGCGTTAGGATACCCTTGGAGGCCTGTTTTTCAAATGCCTCTTATAGTTCCTCGATTCACTCTCATTTGTCTCTGAAGTGTACAGGCCCCTGTATCCTCCCTGAAGAAAACTGCAGCGGCAATAAACCCAACAGCGGATATATCTACATCAACTTCATACCCTTCGACCCTCCTGCACACGGATCCTTTCCTGTTTATTTACTGAGTGATGTCAAACTCTCAGTGCACGAAGAAAGTGAAGATGGGGCTGAGTCCTCGCAGCAGCAGCAGCAGCATCAGCAGTTCAAGAGAATCGAAGTCCCAGGGTGTCCAACGCTGCTCGTCTCCTTGGAGGTTCAGGGCGGTGTTAGAGAGGTCCTCTTCCAAGCCAATCTCTCCTGTGAAGTTGGAATCAGCATTTCCCTCTTCACTGCTTACATGAACAACGGCAGCAACTGGAGCGACGGAACTCTAGCATTCAACTGGTCCAACGACATGATGACCGCGTGGAGCGCCGGAGACACCTACGGTATCGAGGAGGGTAGGGGCAGGATGTGCTACTCTGCAACGGACGAGGATGGGAGAATTCGTTACTTCACCGCAACGTCGATACCTGGGGGGGGGCTGCTGGTCGCATCGTCAAGGACCCCATCGCCCAACATCGACAAGCTTTTGAAGTCGATAGCCTTCTCAGCGATCGTCAGCTCGGAGGGGAAAAGGTTCATGGAGGAGGAAGTTGTGAAGAAGCTCGTCCTCGACACCAGCGTTACCGCAACCACCTCAGACCTTCCCCGTGTGACTATTTCCTCCCTCCCTCATCTCTCCACCACCACCGACCACGACTTTTACCTGCTTGAGAGGTTGAGCCCCGACAAGCTATTCATAATTGTAAAGAAGTGCTTGATCGGGGGGAGGGTCGTCGTCAAGAGCGAGGATAGGGAGCACGCAGCGAGGTGGCTTCACGATTTAGCGACGCTTCTGCAACCTTTTCAAATAACACCCTTTTCGAGCAACCCAACGGAAGGCGAGACAGCCATACTCCAAAACTACCCCTCAGGATTTTTGGCCTCGCTTCCTCCTGGCATAGACCCGGCCGAACCGGTAGATCTGGTGGTGCAGTTGGACTCAGGAACGTTAGAAATTGCGACCACCGACGTAATACCTAACCAGGACGTCCCCAAAATTCTCGAGGTCGCTTTCCTGTCAGCCTTCACGACCCCGACCTCCCCCTGCCCCACCAAATACCCGGACCTACCCCCCTGCATCTCTCCCCTCCTCCTCCAACACTTCACACCGCCGAACGAGAGCGCGGGGGAGGTCACGGAAGGGTTTTATCGGTTCGTTAGTCTCCTCCTCAACGACGCCAAGGACTTCTTCCTCGTACCCTCAGTCGACGATGTTTTAGAAAACAAGGTGAAGGCTTTCGACTCCGCGAAGTTCGTCGCGATGTGGGGGTTTAACGGCTGGGTTGAGAAATTCGTTGGATCGTCGGCTTTCCTAGAGTGGGCCGAATCGTACACGATGGATATTGAGAGGTGAGTTGGGAGGGGGGGGGTTTGGGCGTTGTGACACGCGTTCGAGACTATTAGTGTTGTGTGAGGGTCAATCAAGAGAGCGCCAACCCACCAATTTCTCTTGGCACAGTTCGGCGAGGGTAGTAGAGGGGTGGATAGAGGTGAGTACGAGTGGAGAGAAGGACGCTCCCTCCAACCATGAATGCTGACACACTAAATGACCGCCGCAGGGGGGAAGACTGTGGAGGAAGAGGGGAGGGCTCCTGAGGGACCAAATCGAAAGGAGGCTCGAGAAGGAGCACGTTATAGAGTTGAACTTAGCTAGAGCTAGGAGAGACGTTGGGTGGGAAGGGGGCGAGTTCCCGAGGAGACTCGAACTCAAGGAAACGGAACCCAAAACTTCGAAGGCATGGGGGGTGGATATTCCGCCCAGTGCGCTTATACGAAAAAAGGCAGCCGCGGAACTTCCGACATCCCTCTGCCCCTTTGCGCCAGCCTGTAATCTCTTGCGGATGCTGTTCGAGGCGTACTTTCTCCTAACTTCGTTTTGCTGCGAAACTTCCGTCGACTACGCCTTCAAGGTTCTCAACACGTTGGACAAGGGTATGAGGAGCGACATGATTTACAGGTGCATGTGCAAGATTGTCATAGAGTGCGGGGAAAATTGCGTCGACTTGATGAGGACGATTGACGATGAGTGGAGATTGGAGTGTCGGGACAGCAGGGCCCTCTTTATCACAGCTGTCGAGGCGTGCAGGAGGGCAGAGCCGAACGAGAAGGTCCGGCCGGAATTCTTTTGTACACAGAGCGAGGGGGGAGTTGTCGGACTGTGCATGGGTGGGGGGGAAGGGGGATTGGTGGAGGGGGGGGCGCGGAGGTGAGTAGGACGAAAAGCAATAACGTTTAGTGAGCGGTTAGGTAAAAGCACTAAACTAAGCTCCTTCGATCATCGCAGGCGAGTCTTGGCTCTATGGACGAGAACGATTGCATGTACATATTGTGAGCACGTGATTTTGGAGGAGGTGAGAATAAAACGGAGGCGAGCGAAGCGAGTCGCGGAAAGCCGTTGGCAAATAATTCGCTTCGCTCACCATGCCGCTCATCGCAGGAAGTACAAGCTTGTTGCTGGGCGGGAGACGGACAGTACGAGTGTTGGAGATGCGGAGCTACGGGGATTATCGAGCCCATGATTGGGTTCAACGAAGTCGGTGGGGAGATAGGGGACAACGAATCGACGACATTCACCGTCAATCACTTGAAAGATGGCACAGAGAGCCTCAAGGTGGAAGGAGCCGGCTATGTGCCCTACATCAGCCCGGAGGTCGTCATAAAGGAGACTGAGAGACTGCTTTGCGAAGGGGGTGGGGGAGGACTGACTTACGAGGAAATGCTGGAGGACGACAAGGCCCTCGCGTATAATCTACTATACTTTGTGGCGAGGAGGGGTCTTCGGTCGCCAATCGGGACAGGGAATTTGTATGGGGTTGTCGCGGCCTGGGATGCGGGCGTTGCACTCGTGGGGGCATCAAGCGTAGTCGCAACTGGAGAGCTTGCAGGGCACGGGGAGATCCTCGAGGAAGACTGGGAAGATGCTTTCACCAGCAGTGTGCTCGTAGCCTTGGTGGGGGGGTGCGAGAGCCAAGACGTGCGACCCGCCATCGAGGAGATTAGGACAAGGTATAGGAGTGAAGCGGAGGCACGGGACGTCGATGTGTACAAGACCCTCCTTATATTACTTCGAACCCAGTCTCCTCAGCTCTTCCCGAGGTGAGGCCCGATAAGGTTTGAAGTACAGCACGCAAATTGGGAAGCTCACACTTCGCTCATCACAGGCTCCTCCCCACCACCTGTCGTCCGTGCCGACAGGGACAGGAGCACGTACACTGCAAGAGGGGGAAAAGAAGTACCTTCGACAAGCTATTCATTCAGGCCATGGGTTCAAAAAAATCGGTCATGCCGTCAAGCGTGATTATGTTTAGGAGCGTGTTCAAGGGATAAGGTTTTTGTATTGAAAATGGCTGGGCTTATTTTACGTTGCTATCCCTCGATAATGACTTGGCGTGGGAAAGGGTGAATACGATGTAGCTGTACGTGTGACAGGTTAGGGTTAAATCTCACCTTTGTGCTTGTCCACGATCGCATTCGCTGCGACTTCAATGAGCTTAAGTGGAGGGGGCGGGGCGGGGTGTGTGGGGGGGGTTGGGTGAAGGACAGGTGAGGGGAGAAAGCGGGGACGACAAGGCGAGTAAGTTAAGACCAGCACCCCGTGCAACCTCGCACCTTCTTCTTGCACGACCTGAAAGCCAACCTCATTGCATGGACTTTGTCGTTCAAGGTTTCAACCCGAACATTTAACGCGGAAACCTCCATGCGGCGCTCCTTCCTCTCCTCAACGAGAACTCCAAGAAGCCTGTCCATCTTTGAGCTGGTTCCAACGAGGGCCCTCTCCAAGCTCTCATTCTGGAGGACCGGAGCAAGGCGAGAGCAACAAGGTGAGATTTCAAATGGAAAAAGGGAAGTCCGAGAAGCAAAATATACACACCTTGCGTGATAACGCATCCAACAACCTCCCCTGTTGCCGGACGTGGTGTTTGAGCCTATCTATATCCAATTGAGGGGACTGAGAAATATCCTCCGTTTTTTGTTCCTCAATTTGACTTTCTTGGGACGACGGCTCGTCCTCCATCTAGGAATTCCTACTCCCTCAGGATATAAATGATCGCGAATAAGTGAAATCGAGCTTAGTTGATGTCGTTTGATTGAGGAATGTGGAGGGGGAGAAAGTGGGAGCTCAGAACTCAAAAAGGTCAACCGTCAAAAGGGGGTCCGAACTTGGGGAACCCACAACAGCAGGCAAATTCTCAAGCTGATCTCTCACCTTTAACCTGACGAAGCAACAAACAAGTGAGTTAAGAGGAGGGAGACGGGGAACGAACAAGAGTTATTCGGCGCAGAAGCTATTTTTACGCGTGGAGTGATGTGATTTGCAAAGTGGCCCGAGATGGAGATGGCAAGAGGCCAAGGAGGGGGGATTCATGAAAGTCGTCGTGTGTTTTTGGATCACGCTGTCGTCTTTCTTAGATTTATTTCCCCCGGAGGACCGGTGGCATTCAATATTTAAGTGAGTAACTAACTCATCTTGCCCCCCCCCCGCTTAACATCCTTCCTCTAGGTTTGAGAAATCTGCAGTGGCAGCATGGATCGTCGCGTCATGGGACTCAGCGAGGAGATTGGATCGTCAACGGACCAACGCGGGGGAAGCGATCGCGAAGATCCCGCTTTCAAAGGCAGGGAGGGGGAGAAACCTCCCCGCAGGATTGATGCTCCAGACCAAGAGGCTCCTCCCGGCGATGGTAGTCAACCAGACGACAAATCATCGAAGCAGCACGATAATGTTCTTCTGAAAACCAACTCGAATAACATTGCCCGGTCCAACAACAGACCAGCCACAGACTCCAACCATAATACCAACAAGCTGTTTCAATCAAAGCTTTTATCAAGGGGAGCAGTGGAGGGCCTCCTCGACGATTCGATGGAAGAAGACTCTAGCCCCAATCACGCATCTTCTACTACGCAAGGACAAGTTGATATCGATTACGCAGCTCTTGGACCTGAGCAAGGCAAACTTGTGAAGCTTCTTGAGGAGAGAGGAGCCGTTGAAGGCCTCATTGACAACTCTACCGGTGTCGATGTCAAGGTTATGGAGCTCGCTGGTGTCTTCCACGACGAGCGCGACAAGATCATTGACTTTCTCCTCTCCGATTGTGAGCAGGGCAACTTCCGAAGGAAGACCCTCCAGGAGTATGACGAAATGGAAGGAGTCGGTCACAGACTCGTCTGCTGGCAGCACTACGGCAGCGGGAATAAGTTTGTCGAATTTCTCCTCGACATCAAAGTCGTCTCTCCTGACAAATCAACGAACATTATGGAGTTGGCACCCCTTGATGAGGATGACCTTTCTGATGAGGCAACTGCAATGCTTATGGAAATTCAAGCGTCAATAAAGACCAAGACTGTCAACAGAGGTGTCATTAAGGGCAAGCTTAGCTTCACTGACTTTGAGTTTGGACAAACTGCAGTCACCACGGTGGGAACTCTTAAGGCAGAGGAGAGAGCATTAGAGACGAAATCAGAAGTTGATGTTCGCACAGTCAAAAGCTCTAAGAGTATGAGGTCCACAAGATCCAGTATTGAAGGCTGGAACAGTGGCAGGATCAAGAAGGGAGACGTCAAGGCTGCATTAGCAGCAGTAAAGGGTATTGTGGTGGAGGTCAAGAAGCGGTTCAGACAGCCTGCAGTCATTGACGAGCGGAGGAAGATGCACTTCGTAGATTTGGCCATGCCCAATGTGCCAACACTTACTGAGGAAGAGGACGGGATGCTGGAAAGTGTCGCTGGGCTGGAGGAGGCACTCTACAAGGAGGGGAAGAGAGCCAAAGGGACACTGAAGGAGGGCATTGACAAGTTCCTGTGGAGAGAGGGGGACAAGGTGTGGGGAGCCTTTGGGGTCACTGTGGACAAGTCAGCAAAGGGTGTATT
>BRYA01000534.1:0-43085 GCA_030267965.1 Triparma columacea
ATAATTCATTGCCTCTTCTACATCCTTATCTTTAACCTCATTCAATATCTTGTCTAGATAGTCCCTATCTTCATAGTACTTCTCACAAAAATCTTCAAAGAGTTCTATTTCTTCTCTCTCTTTAACCCTCAAAGTTCCTCTCTGGAAGTGCTTCTTAATGTATGACCATACAATTCTCTGTTTCTGGAACGGAGTAGATTCTTTAGTATACTTCTTATATTCCCCTTGCATTCTCAACAAAAGCTTCTCAAACTCCAGATACACCCTGTCTGTTTTCTCATCTATTTCCTTCTCCTCATAGTTGATCTTTCTCAGCTTTTCGTTCAAAGCAAGTATTATTTGACTGAGCAAGAATGGCAGGGACTTCACAAGATTATCTTTTGTCTCTTTGCCGTCGGCTGCTTCAATGAGGGCTCCCAGGTCATCCCACTCTTTCTCAAGAGAGTGAACAGACCCCCCAATGATCTTCTTTGTGCTTCCCCTTGCATCTGCAGTTTCTCTCTCAACGAAAACCATTCCATCACCGCCAGTAAGAGTGAACCTTCTTCCTGCATCCTTGAGGTCTGCAGTCCTCTGGATCTCTTCAGAGTAAGCATACGCGAAGGCAACAGCAAAGAGGGTGTTTGTTGTTGTAAAGATCACTCCAATGATATTCATCAGCTTCAGGTTCATGTTAATGGCTCCAACAAAAGCCAACACTGAACCTAGAGTCGCAGCTGTAGCACCAAGACACTCAGAGAGAAAGAAGAGATTGACTTCCCCGTACTTCTTCAGTAGTGAGCAGGGGAAGAAGAAGAGAGGCCTGAGTTTCACAAGGGTAATGAGGAAACACAAGTTGATGGCAATGTATGCAGAACACTGCAAAAGAGGATCTTTTAAAAAAGACCCACTAGCAATCAGGAGCCCCCTTCTCATCAGGTGCACAGCCTCAAACCAAGGGGTTTCAGCATTGTACCACTTGAAGAGCGATGAGATGGGTGCATTAGCATCCAGTGCATTCATCTTCTGAAGCTGGCTGATTCTCAAGTAAATCCAAACAGGCAACCCAACTCCAACAAATGCAGAGATCAAAGCTCCATGCAGTCTCATGATCAACAAAGTTGTTGAATCACATGAAATACGTGGGTCTGCCACCAGAACTGATTGTCCCTCTTCACTTTCAGCACAATCTAGTATTTCAGAGCAAATCTTAAGAACTGGAGAATACCACAGAGTAACTAGGAAAGAAAGGGTGGTAAAAAGCTTGATCTTGTTTGGCGAATTCTTTGGTTGGAGTCTTGCAGCCAAAGTTAGTGCCCCAAACACAAAGAGAGGAACGTAAATGTAGGTGTAGAAGGTTGAGTCAAATCCCCAGCTTGTACCACTGGCAGAGGCAAGACACTGGGAATCAGCAATTGGCATCTGAAAGGGTAGTGTGAGGATGACAAAGTTCGGCCAAGAAATATCTATCATGGTTGTTAGTTCTGCAATCTGGAAGAAGGTAGACAGCACTTTGACACGAAGCATTTTAGTTCGTGACATGGAGATGTGCTTGACATATAAGCCAAGAGTGAGGAGTGAGATGAGACAGAAGCCTAGAACCAAGAAACTGAAGAAGTTGTTACACTCCTTGCAATCTCCATTGTCCTTGTATTCTCCTTCTTTGCAAGCTGTGCCGTGCAAACAGTTGATGCGGCTCTCAGAAAGTAATCCATCGGGGCATTCTGTGCAAGAAGTGGCTCCCTCTGCAACCTGAGGGGCACTAGTCTCTTTACAAGGAATGCAGAAGGTTTGGTCTGTAGCCCCTCCTATACCTGAATAAGTTCTCAGGGGACAAGTATTGCAGCTACTCTCACTTACTTCACCTCGGTTGTAGTTGAACCTCCCTGCTGTACAGTTTGTACAGCTTGCTGCACCTGCCATTTGGTTGAAAGTGCCTCTTGGGCAGATGACGCAAGGTTCTCTGAATTGGTCTCCACCTAAGAATATTCTCGTTGCACCTGCTTCTTTGCTGAACTTACCCGGCTGGCAAGCTTGGCAAGCAGCACTACTATTGGCTGCCTCCAAGGTGCCAAACTTTCCGGCATCACAAGCTTTGCACACAGTGTTATTTGTTGCTCCCATTCTAGTGCTGAATCTCCCAGCAACACACGCTTGGCATTTTATTGCTCCATTTGTGGAGACATATTTCCCTGCTTCACAAGGTAGACAAGCATTTTCACTTGTTGCTCCAGCAGAGGAGCTAGTCTTTCCAGCCAAGCATGGCTTGCAATAGGCTGCACTTATTGCTGCAATGTTTGAGCTGTATTTTCCAGCACCACACTTTGAACAAGAAGCAGAAGCGACATTTGAGTAGGTTCCGGCCTCACAGTCTGTGCAGGCATCTTGGTGTGTTGCTCCTGGATTAGGGTTGAACTTCCCAGAGGCGCAAGACTTGCACTCTGTGGAACCGTGACTCTCCGAGTACTTGCCTGCTCCACAATCAAAACAGGTCTCCTCACTCACGGCTGCAATCCGAGAACTGTACTTTCCTGGGTTGCAAGTATTGCATGAAGTGGCACTTAGAGATTCAGAGTACTTTCCAGCAGGGCAATCATCGCAGGCTGTTGCTCCTTCCGATGAGATGAACTTTCCCCTCTCACAGGAAGTGCAAGTCTTTTCTCCTTCAGAACTGTAACTACCTTGGGGACACACCTCGCAGGAGGAGCTTGAGTCTCCAAGTGTTGGGTTGTGGGAACCAGCTTCACAGAGGAAGAAGCAACTGTAGGAGATAGGGAACCCTCCAATAGTTGTTCCTGAACTGTCCAAGGGAGATCCTACCACTGGTACATTGGAAGAGTAGGGAGAAGGGCAGGTGTTGTGGATGGTGATGGTTCCACTACGCCTGTTAATATCATGACCATTTCCTGAGTCTGCAAAGTTTCCATTGAAGCTTGTTCCGTAGATATTGACAGTAGTTCCACTACTAGAAACATAAATAGCTCCACCTCCCCATTCACTATCTGTAGCTCTATTGTTGGAGAAGATACAGAGCTCCAAGTCAACTGTGGCACCACTCCCAATTTGAACCCCTCCACCAAAAGAAGCATACCCCTTGTCAAAGGTGAGAGCTCGGAGAATAAGTGTTCCACTCCCAGTTCCAGACGCTATCATCCCTTTTCTTTCGTTCTCTCCATCCAACACACAGCTTGCGTTGTCCTCCACACACTTGACCTCTCCATTCAAGCCTTCTGTGTACAGCATGCTATGACTAGCTGCACAAGTCCCCTCTGAGCATTTATACGACCCAACAGCTAGAATCACAGTGTCGCCATTCACTATGATGGAGCTGCCAGTGTTATAACCGCTCCAGCCTGCATAATTACTAACCATGCTGAATAGCCCGCTCATATCCACCACATTACGTGTTGTGAGCTGACAATTAGTACCGAAAAACCCAGTGTTGCAAGAAGAGCAGGTGCAAGATCCTGTAGTGCCGCCAATATCCCCCCCATTGATGCAGTAGAAGTTACCATTAGACCCAGCATCAGTAGAGGTTGATGTGGCTTGACAAGGATCAGGAGAACAATCATCAGGAGGTGATCCACTATAGCCTGTTGCACAGATAGCACAGTTTGGGCCACCTAAGCCAGTGTTGCAGGAAGTGCAGGTGCAAGATGAGCCATACCCACTCCACCAACCTCCAACATTTCCCCCATTAATGCAGTAGAAGTTTCCATTCGATCCATCATCAGATGGTGAGGTGGTGGCAACACAGAATTCAAAACAATCTGTGAAGGAGTATTTATCGCCCCCTACGGTGCCATAAGTGTCCAAAGCGGACCCTTTGAAAAGGAGAAAGATGGGAATAGGAATTGGTGCAGCGGTAACGTAAAGTGAGTTGTGGGGTTAGGAATGGTTCTACAGACTACACAATCCTCATTCTCGTCTTACCTTGGATTGGAGTGTTGGAGGAGTAGGGAGAAGGGCACGTATTGTGGATGGTGATGGTTCCACCAACCCTGTAAATATCATCACCATTTCCTGAGTCTGCTGTGTTTCCATGGAAGCTTGTTCCGTAGACATTAACAGTAGTTCCAATAGTATAAACATCAATTGCTCCACCTCCATAATAACTGGCTGTAGCTCTATTGTTGGAGAAGACTAAGAGCTCCAAGTCCAGTATGGCACCACTGGAAATGTAAACCCCTGCACCAGAAAAAGCATACCCCTTGTCGAAGGTGAGAGCTCGGAGAATAAGTGTTCCACTCCCAGTTCCAGACACATACATCCCTCTTCTTGCATTCTCTCCATCCAACACACAGCTTGCGTTGTCATCCACACACTTGACCTCTCCATTCAAGTCTTCTGTGTACAGCATGCTAAAACTATCTGCACAAGTCCCCTCTGAGCATTTATATGACCCATCAGCTAGAATCGCAGTGTCACCGTTCGCCATCTTGGAGTTGCCAGAGCTGCTAACTGTGTTATAGAGTGTGTCCATTATATCCACACTAACCCCGCTCACTCCTGCTATGAGCAAGAAAAGGAAGAAAGCTAGGTTAAATCCCCTAATTTTTGCTATCCCTTTGAGAGGAGAGCCCACTTTTGGAGTTCTCATTCTGCTCCTCTGTTCTCCTCTTCTTCCCCACCTATCCTGCACCTTGCCATGCCTTCTTTTGCTCTTCCCTTTCAATTCTCCCTCCGCCTTGAAGACCTTCGCCGCAATCAGGAACAAAATCGCAGCGAAAAGGGTGTTCAGAGTGAGGCAGAGGCAAATCGTCTTCACCCCCAAATTCCCCAAACCATTGCTTGAATCGACCGCGCAGTTTGAATCGACATTGAATACCGTGTCCTTTGCCCCTGAGTGAAGATATACCAAGCAACGCAGCAAAGTCTCGCTCCTCTGGCAGCATGTTCCCAAAATGGAGGTCGGAGAGGTGATTTTTCCCCATTTCAACAGACTGTTCTTGTCTGCCTTGTCACTATTTGTCTCCAACTTGTCCTTTTCGACTCCCCTGAAACTAGTTCTGGCGCTCACATCGAAGGCACAGTTAGAACCGTAAATATGTGCCTCACCAGAGGAGCTGCTCCTTCCCAACAAGACTGGCGTCTCATCCTCTTTACCACATACGGAGCCTGGGCTGGTCAGGAGGGAGAGCGAGGCGACTACAATTGGGGCGTTAGAATCTAGTTTCTTTGCATCGATGTGCGGAACTTCCCTTTTCCCTCTCCCACCGCCCTATCTCTTACCTTCTGACTCTCCTTCGCAACGCCTGTCATGCTCGTGTGTTGACTCGCTTCCCAGAAGCTCATATCTCCCCTCCTTGTTAACGCCAAGGGGCTTAAGGCTGACACTTGTCGTCGATTGGGCCGTAGAAGCCTTGACAGTCCAACAACTTTGTCGGTCGGACGGCATTTTCCCCTGCCCTAAGCTTAACTCGTCTTTGTAAAGTAATCTCTCCATGTCAGAAAGCCCTTCCTCTTCGTCGTCTTGGAGGTACGTTGAGGTATATTGGGAAGAGTACATTGGCAGCACCGTTCTCGAAGGGGCAATCGCAGAACTTCCAAGTGAGGCGTTCGCGTTCATCCCCTCGCGTCCGGTTGCTCGTGTACCCCTCGTTCCCAACGCCTGAGCGGAAGCGCCAAGAAGGCACAGGACAATGAATAGCCTCGACAGGGTCGCCAAGCCGCTAGAAAAGCGTGAAATCCTAAGTCCGCGGGTATCTCCAATGGCAACTCTGTTTCGGGCGCCCTTCGAAGAGCTCCCATCCTGGATAGTAAACGCCTCCAGCCCGTACGTACCCTCGCTGACTTCATCGGGGCCAGTTATGGCGCTTTGGTGGCTAGGAGGAAATTGAAGAACGTCGGTCTTGACTCTAAAGTCAAGATAATATTCCTCGCGCACTTTGCAGAGGCAAGTGTTGACAGGAGTGGTCTCGTCATCTACGGTGGGGGGGGGAGCTGCTTTAGGGGGAGGGAGTGCTGAGAGGGGGGGGAGGGCGTTCGAAGGCGGGTGAGGAGATGAACATGGACGAGGACCTTGACGACAAATGTGAAGGCACAATCCCCTCCTCCTCTGTCCCCTCTCCTCACCTTCCTCCTCGGGCCCCTCGCCTACGATGAACTCCGCCTTGTCCACATCAGTGTCGTCGACGCCAGTCTGCTGCATGTCGGAGCTTCCATCCTCTCCTGACCCTCGTCGGTGTGCTCTACGGGGGGGTCGACCGAGAATGGCTTGGCGAGGAGGAGCTGAGGCATCATTATTGACCTTGCAATTTCCCACCTCGTTGGCGGTAACGGGTGCAAAGTCGGCGCCTGTCGTCGAGGGGGGCTTTACGACCTCAAAAGTCAGGCCAATCTCTCCCTTCGACAGACCCCCGGACAGCTTATCCATACGCTCGTCGTTCGGGTTCGTCTGCTCGCCTCCCAAGAGCTCCTCCCTCCCTTCCTTGTTGAGATCAAGGTGGACAGACTCGGCGTTTGTCATCGAGGGGGGCGTAATGGCCTCGAAAGTCAGGCTAACCTCTCCCTTCGACAGACCCCCGGACAGCTTATCCATACGCCCGTCGTTGGGGTTCGTCTGCTCGCCTCCCAAGAGCTCCTCCCTCCCTTCCTTGTTGAGATCAAGGTGGACAGACTCGGCGTTTGTCATCGAGGGGGGCGTAATAGCCTCAACAGTCAGGCCAATCTCTCCCTTTGACAGACCCCCGGACAGCTTCTCCATACGCCCGTCGTTGGGGTTCATCTGCTCGCCTCCCAAGAGCTCCTCCCTCCTTTCCTTGTTGACGTCAAGGTGGGCGGACTGCTCGGCGCTTGTCTTCGAGGGGACCGTAATAGCCTCGAAAGTCAGGTCAATCTCTCCCTTCGACAGACCACTGGACAGCTTATCCATAGGCCCGTCTTTGGGGTTCGTCTGCTTGCCTCCCAAGAGCTCCTCTCTCCCTTCCTTGTTGACGTCAAGGGGGGGCGAATCTCCCTTGGGCTCACGCTTGCTTTCCTCGTTGACGTCAGGCTGATTGGAACGGGCGCCTGTCGTCGACGGGGGCGTAATGGCCTCTACAGGCAGGCGACACTTCCCACTTGAAGACTGTCTTTTCTTCAACTCTATGCAACGTCCGCCGTCGCCATGTACTCTATCCGGATCGAGAAGCTCGATCATCCCGAATCCGTAGAGGCTCGCTGGAGTATATTGGGATGAGCACATCGATAGCTCCTCAGGAGCCTCGATGACCGTGTTTGACGCCTCGATGGAATCTCCATTACGTCCGTACCCAGCAGTCTCGTCGAGACAAATTCGATGACAAGGCACCATCGGGGGGTTCCCATCTCGGTTGACGTGGCCTTCAAAGCCGTCCCGACGAGCTTCGAGGTCTTCGACAGAAGCAACTGCTGTTGGATGTCCTCGGGCTTGCTTGGCATGTGGTTCTGGAAGAGAACGATTACGAGACGCGACGTCCGAGGCCATGTTCATCGTCGTACTGCGTGTTATTCTCTTGATGCCTTCTTGTTACTGTAATGTCCTAGCCCAGAAGCATAGAGAGGGGAGGGAGAGGCGAAGGGGAAGGGTGGGGGTCAGCATTCGCTAATTCTCTTCGTATTTGCATTGTTAAGGCAGAGTAGTTCCTTTCCCCGTCGATGGTAGGTAGTCGGCATCGAAAAATGCACCCCAAAGGTCCTAACATCCAACTATGATAGCCATATCCTTCGGGGCCTTCTATCCTTCTCTCCTTGCTCGTCACAGTCGCCATGTGCACCCCCTTTGGGCTATCTACGGGTATTACTAATCCTCGATCTAACCGATCGATCGATGCGTACCTTCGTTGTTATGTTCAAGTGTTCTTTTTTTCGGCGAATTACTTTGTCAAAATTAGCCATAGCCCTGTATAATCTTTACAGGGGAGGCGTTCTTCTTTTTCGTGAGTCCTTGGTAAAGGTCCGGCCTTAATGTTGTCTCACGGTTCCATGTCCAGCGAATTGTCCGCCTATACGCCACAAATTCCAAACTCCTCGCTTCTTGTCCGTGTTGAGAATATCGCCTTTTAGTGTGACCTGACGTCGCAAAATTCCCGTTTCTCGTCTACTTTTCTCACCTACTTCGCAGTGTTATCCAATTTTGCAGTGAATATGTTCGTTGTCGCTCTATCATGTCTTCTCATGGCCTTATCTGCCAACGGAGAAGATGAACCCAGCAAGGTTGTTGGTGAAATGACATACACATACCACAAGCAGCCTTTGTCGTGGAAGGCGGCTGACGGGGTGTGTAAGCAAGGTGGAGGAACCCTCATTACTGTCACCTCGACTTTAGTCGAGGACACAATGATGGAGCTCAACGGGGCGAAGTGTCTGCTCTCTTGGGTAGGGTACACTGACATGGTCAAGGAGGGTACTTGGCAGTGGTCGAGCGGAGAAACGTCGTCCTTTTCCCACTGGATGGAGGGAGAGCCCAACGATTTTGAATTCGATTTTGAAGGACGGCAAGATGAACCTCTCTGCATGATGGGTTATACGGAGGACATGGACACGATCGACGACTGGGCCGGCACTGGAGAAGATTGTGCCATGGTTGGATGGTCCTGCCTCTGGACAAATACCGACAACGGGGCGACCTTGGAGTGGTCGGATTTAAATTGTGGCGTCCCTCTTCCCTTCTTTTGCGAATACCACAATAACAGGCTCCTGCGGGAGGAGGAGGAGAATGAGGAGGACACGAGTGTTAGAGGACTTGAGGTCTGCCCGGATACCTCTTGGAGCGCGTTTGGTGGGAGATGCTTCAAGTCGATTGAAAAATCGATGAACGTTGCTGAATGCCTCGAAACATGTGCATGCAAAGGAGCGACCCTGGCCTGCCCGACGAATGCCGAAGAAAACGCTTTCATTCTCAATCACGTGAAGAAAACGCCGGCCTCTTTAGGTTGGCTGGGTTTGAGTGACTACTTCGAAGAGGCGACGTGGCAGTGCATCGGTGAGGGACAACCTGACGAGACCTCTTTCGAGAACTGGGACAATCCAGGCGAAAACCATCGTTACAATTCCGACAACAAGTACCAGAACTGCGCCGTCATGAGAGAGGAGGGCAAATGGACGTCGGAACCGTGCGATTGGTTCGATGGAGACTCCGATCCTGAGTGTCTCTGTGAGATTGGGGCTACGAAGACAGTTTTCACAGGCCTCATCTCGAAGATCTTAAGGGAATCATGGGAGGAGGAGTGGGAGGAATGGTATGACGAGAAGGTGAGATGAGACGAGACGAGATGAGATGAGATGAGACGATAATCAAATTGACCAACTCCTTTCCCACACCCGCGCAGGACGAATGGATCGAAGACGATTGGGATTGCGATGAGGAGGAGGACGACGAGGAGTACAAGGACTGTATTCGCTGGAAGCGTCGAGGTCGCAAACATGACGATGATGATGACGACGCGGCTGAGGCTTTTATTATTGGATTCTTTGTTCTGCTTGTCACCATCGTCGTTTGTATCGGGCTCCTCTGCCATAAACGCATGGGCCATGCAGCAAAGGTTCAGATCCACAGAACCGCAGCAAATGTTCAGGTCTCCCAAAATTCACAGCGACAGGCGCCGATCCACGGCGGCTTTGAAATGACGACTTTCAGTAGCCAGCCTTCTGGTCAACAAACAATCCTTGGTGGGGGTGGGGGGGTGCATAGACCGAGCATTACGCAAGCGGCGGGCATGGGTCAAGCAACCATGCCATCGTCCACTGGCCCGTCGGTGGCTGCCGCTCCTAGGGCTTTCGTTGGCGCTGGTGGGGCCGAGGGGGCTGCAAGCTTGTATACTCCGCTTCGTGACGACGTCCCTTATGCGAAGGCTGAATATCACTCTTGAACGAGGTGAACGGAGATGGAGATGAGGAGAGTGGAAGGTTTGGGGGAGGGGGTTGGGGGTTGGGGCAAACTAACAAATAGTTCTGCATAGGGTATGATATGGACAAAGTTCTGTTGATTTTTTAGCACAACAGAGAAGCAAGTTACTTCTCCTACTCCTCTCCCCCTCCTTCCCCCGAAAGTTCTTCCCTCCTTTTCCAGTTCCATTCCTTCATGATCCCCCTACCCATAACCTTTCTCTTAAGTTCATCGACCCTTTTCCCTTCCCCCTCCCCCCACCACATGACCCTCGGTCTCCCCCCGTCTTTCTTCCTCCTCCCCGTAATTCCGTCAATCTCCTCCTTAATTCCCCCCCCCGTCCCTCCCTCCCCTCTCCACCAAACCCATACCCCCCCCCCAAACTCCGCCCCCCCCTCCCCCACCCACCCTTCATCCATCCTAACCCCCGTCCCCATAACCTTAGGGTGGTTAATCTCAACCTTCCCTTCCTCCCCCCTCCCTCCTCCCTTCCCCCTTTTCCTTCCCCCGACCTCACCCCTACAGCAAACCGCTCTCCTAACCCATACCCCCCCGTATTTCCTCCCCACAATCAACCCCTTCATAAAAACCCTACCCCCAACCATGCCCGCAAGCCTTGTACCTTGCATACCAACCATGTTCCAAAGTAGGATCTTGTCGCTACAAGAGTGACTCCTGAATTTCCGGCTCTTGTTTAAACGTTTTGCGTAATCCATCCCTTTAGGAGGTTCCACGTATTCGTCTTTAATAAGATCCTCAGTTCCCTCCTTCTTCTTCGACGACGATATTACCTTACATAGTAGTCCAAACTGTCCCTTAGATAACGCTTGTCCGTTAATCCTTTCGTGTTTAACCTTACCACAACCGTCAACCCATGGTAGTACTGTTAAACCAGACGAGCGGGGGAGGTGGGTTTGGTAGTTTGAGAGGTTTACGGAGTCGGATGATCCCTTGGCCCAACGACGGACTGTTGAATCTCCGCAGGGGGTAGAGGAGGTGTAGAGGTGGAAATGGTATAGGGGGGAGAGGGTGGGGAGGGATTGGGAGGGAGTGGGGGGGGACTTTGAGGATGGGGGAGAAGCTGCTGTTGATGATGACGCTGTTGGAGATGGTGTAGAAGGTGATGTTGATGGGCGACATCCCTCCTTTGTTTGTTCCTCCCCTCCTTCCTCTCCCTCCTTAGCGACAACTAGCAAGTCGTCAAAGAAGCTGTCTTCGTCTAACTCTCTCTCTCCCCTCAATCTCCCCCATAGCCACCTCCTGAATCCCTTAATTGCTAAGACTTCTGCGTGCATATCTCTCAGCCCTTCTGTGTGCATATCTCTCAGCTGTCCTTCCTTCTCCTCCTCTTCCTTCTCCTCCTCCTTCTCCTCCTGTTCAACTCTGTATTTAGTCCCAACACCTAATCCTACGCATTTCATAATTCCATCCTTCCATACAACGACTCCAGCAACAACAGTTTGTCCATTCAGTTGTGCATTCTGCTGTCCATTCTCCACAATTGTGCGATATAAAGATAGGACGCATTCAGCTACATCATCAGCAAATTTACACGTACTTGGCTGACGTGGTGGCTCTGATAGTCTGCTCATGCCATGTGATAGATGTACGCTCTTGGAGAACAGAAGGAGAGGAGAGATGAGAAAAGTGAGAAAAAGTACAAGACTGAAAAAGAACAAAAATCACAAAGTCCATACTTACATACAATCATATACACATATCTCTTGAGTGTTATCCCAATCTCAGTCCATACATCCAACACATTACCCCCATATTCCCCCAGAACAAAAAAATGTTGAACTCCACCGTTGCACCCACGCTGTTCCTGCTCTTTTTCCTCACCATTAACAACGCTAACGCGTTGATAAATCCACAAGTAAGAATGTTGACATATGAGTGACAGATTAAGATACTAAATTGAGACAAATCGGCAGTTTAAGACGAATTATGGAGGAATTTAATAAATATACAGCTCAAGAGATTAAACCCATGATAATATGAGTCCCAATCCCCTTCAATGAGCGACATAAGAACCCCTATCCCCTTCTACTTACCCCTCCCCCCCCTCCCCCCCCCCAAAGTACTGTCTAGTATACCTAAAGCAGACCTTCAACACCACAGGTATGTCCAACGACTTCACCATGTGCGAGGCCATAGACTACCTCTACGAGGGTCCCGTAGGTTGCGCCAAGATAAGGAAGCACAAGGCGGACGACGACTGGGACCCCTTCGATTACCTTGACCACGAGGAGGGTGGGGGAGTTACTAAGTGGGGGGAGGGGGGGGAGGTATTAGAGAGCAAGAAGGACGATTTGATTGAATGCTGCGACGAGGTTATGATCTACTACAAGAACCACTGCGACGAGAACAAGGACCAGGAGGTGAGATAGAGGGCCTTCATATTTACCCTCTTTTCTTTCCCCTTTTTTCTTTCCACTCTTATTATTTTTACTCGTCAACTCCCCCAACCTCACCCTCTCCCCCCCCCCCCTCCCCTAGCTCTCTGATCAGCGTTTAGCCGTATTCTGCATCTGTCTAATCCTCTGTCTCCTCACCAAGCACCTCCTCCACCACTTCCACATAACCTTCCTCCCCCCCGCCGCCGCTTACATTCTCGTCGGTATGTTCGGTGGTGGTCTCCTATCCCTCGCCCCCCATCTCCGCATACAGTTCAGCGAGAAGCTGTTCCTTAGGATACTACTACCACCGATATGCTTCGAGGGTGCGCTATCTATAGACAAACCTGCATTCCGTACATACGTTGGACCTATCCTATCCCTCGCTATAATCGGTACCGTCATATCCTCAGTAATAACAGCTTGTATTATGAAGGCTGGGGGGGAGGCTTTAAGATGCGAGCAGGCGGTTGATGATGATGTGGTTGACGACCCGTGCGAATTCCCAGATGGGATGCCGTGGACGGAGAGCATGGCTTTCGGGGCACTTATATCTAGGTGAGGTTTGGAAAAGGGGGGGGGGGAAGGGGGGAGGGGGGAGATAGTAGAGGAGATAGGAAGGCACATAAGAACACACGAAATATACAATAACACATACACATACACACCGAACACACTCACACCGAACACACTCACACACTCACACACACATACATACCTCCCCCCCCCCTCCCCCCCCCCCACCCACCCACCCGACCTTTAGTATTGATCCCGTCGCTGTCCTGGCCGTCCTAAACGATCTGGGTGTATCCTCAACAGCCCCCCTATACATAATAATATTCGGCGAGTCCCTCCTAAACGACGGCGTCTCCATAGTCCTCTTCGACACCGTTCAAGACTTCTTCGTCGACGACGCTAAAGTAGGGGCGGACGATGTCGCCAAAGCTGTATTGACGTTCCTGGTAGTATTCCTGGGAAGCACGGCGGTGGGATTCATAGTGGGGTTAGCTTGTAACCTCGTATTTAGATGGACTGACGGTAAAATGAGGTGAGGAAACACTCCACTTCAAAAAGTTACCTCCTATCGCGTATACATGCTCCCCTAACGTTTTGTTAACAACTAAACCTCCCTCCCCCCCACACCCCAAATTCCCCAAAATCCCCCTCAACAAAAGTCCCCACGGTGAAGTCCTAATGTTCCTCTCCTTCGCTCTCCTCTCCTACTACCTCTGCGACGGTCTCTCAATGTCAGGTATAGTCGGCATAGTCATAACCGGTATAATGCTCGACATCTACGCCTCCCGTCACCTCTCAACTCAAGGTGGTGTAAAAGTTAAATTCGTGGTAGAAACTATTAGCAACCTTATGGAAACCATGCTGTTCGCATACCTCGGACTGTTCCTGTATGTTAGCCCTTATAGGTGGGAGTGGGAGCTTATAGCTGTAGCTGTTACTGGGATGCTTGTAAGCAGGGCTGTCATGGTTGCGGTTGTATGTAAAGTCGTCAACAACCTCGATTGCTGTAGGTGCGGTTGGAGGTTGAAGAGGAACAGGATGATGACACGTAGTACAAGCGATGTTTCGTTCGAAGGGAGGGGAGACCTTATGGGAGGAGGAGGGGGGAGGGAAGATGAAGCTGACGGAGCGGCGGGGGGGGGGAGGGAAAGCATGGGAGGGAGGGAAAGCATGGGAGTTCAGGAAAGCAGCCTTTATGACGCGGGCAAAAATAAAAACAAGGAAGGGAGACCTACGCTTGTCAGCAACAGGAACCAGGTGAGAAAAGGGTTTTCGGTGTGAGGGATTGGGGTGTGGTAACCTTTCACCTTCAACCAGCGTGTAACACCCCTCTAACGTTTCCCCCATATACTTCCTCCCTCCTTCCCCCCCCTTAAATTAGTTCGTGCTATGGTTCGCAGGTCTAAGAGGCGCCATGTCCTTCGCCCTCGTTGAGAACATCCCCGTCTACAACCACGTCTACTCCACCGGTTCACGTTACAAACCCGAGCTTAGGGCATGCGTTACCGTTTGTATATGCGTGAGCGTGTTCCTGTTTGGGGGAATGACTAATGGACTACTTACGAAAATGGGATTCAGGAAGGAAGAGGAGGGGGGGGAGGGAGATGTTAAACTTAGCGACGTACTAGAGGGGGGGGGGGGAAGGAGAAGGTAAGAAACCAACAGGGGAGGGGGGGAGGGGGGGAGAGAGAGATTAGAGGATCTATATGGGATGGGGACGGAAGGGATTATCCTACGAACGCTAACACCAAAACCTCAAAACTCTTTGACAGGAGGTACAAGATCGACTCGTCGGAGGGCGACCGCCTTGGGCGTCAGGGCCGAAGCGTTAGCTACGAGCGCCTGAAGGGGAGCGACCTAACCATGATGTCAGGCCAGGGGGACGCGGAGGTTAGCCTGCTTAGTGCTGATGGACTCATCTGCGATGACGGGATACTGGGGGAGGGGGAAGGGAAAGGGAAGGTGGGAGTAGACGTTGTTGAGGACTATGTGGGAAAAGCGGGAATTGAGGGGAAGGCCGAAATCTAAAGGGGGGGGGAATATTAATTGTTTTGTTCTAAAACTAGACTCTGTGGTGGGGAATTACATTGAATTAACCAGCCTAACTTCACCGGCCCGCCTGTTCGAACGCTGCCTCCCTCTGCATGACCTCCTTCTTAAACTTGACCAGAAAGACGGTCTTCTCCTCCACAAAGTGCGCAGTAACCTCGCACGGGAAGTTCGCCCCCTCCAGAACCCCCCTTATAATCCCCGCGATGTACGCGGCGACGTTCACTGCGCCCATGTCGCGGGGGACAGAGACGAAGGTGTTGGTGATGGGATCCTTCTCGTGGATCATGTACTCGTTTTCACCCTCGACGGACTTCTCGAGGCTGTCGGCGTTCTTGCCGAAGAGGGACTTCCACATTGTGGTGGCGAGGAACTGCAGGATACCGAGGACACGGATCTTGGTTGGGGGGGGGGGTTGGGGAGGGTAAGTAAGTAAGTAAATAGTACGCTTTGTGACCTTCCATCCCCTCACTTCGCCCTTCTCCACCCCTCACTTCGCCCATCCACTCCTCACCTCCCTCTTTGGACTCTTCCCATTCTCCCTATGTGAGTAAAGCTCCAATATCCTAATCCCCACATCTACCCCCGAGTTGTTGAGGTTCATCTCCAGGTCGGCTATACTCTCCACCCTGCTCTGGTGGTACTGCACGAGCTCCGAGTAGAGGAGACAGAAGGCGGATAGTGATACTTCACCTTTTCCCTTTCCTATTGGGCGGTCGAGGGGGTGCTTTTGGGTTGTTCCTGAGGTGTGAAGCATTGTATACTTTGATAATTGGTGTGTATTGACGGGGTAGTATAGTAAATGTAAAGGATAGGGTTGGTGACGGAGGTAAAGATTGAGGTTTGGGGGTGAAAATGGAGTGAAAATGGGAAATCAAAGTAGGTCCTCTCGCAGCTTTCCTCTTTTGTTGATATTTTCACTCTTTTGACGGCTAAATCGCAATATTATTGCACTGAGGTGATGAATGGCTTTTGAAATTAGTTTAATGGAAAGATTAGTGAGAAATGAGTCTTATCAGATGTTTTATTGAGGGTTTATGAGCTGCTCCTCATTTCTTCGATTCCCCAATTTATTTTCCAATTTCCCACACTTTCACTCCACAAACGTTTGTGAGGTAAGAAAACCTGAATAAACATCACCTCGGTCGCTAAAAAAGAGGAATTGAATAGAAAGTTGAAAGAGTCAACGGCCTACGCCACCCACATCCATCTCCTCCACCTTGCCATTGTGGTTTATGACCGACATGAGTCCCGCGATTTTCCGGTGAAACCTATTTTTACCCTCTCTGGTGTACCCCTCGCCCAATGATGTCCTCTCTTCCTACATTATCCCCTTTATCCCTCCCTTCCTTCCCCCGCTTTACCCCTTTAAACCCTCCTTACTGTCTCTCACACACTCCTTTCCAATCCTTTCCCCGCCATCCCACACACATCCCACACACAGGACTTGTCCTGTAACGCATGCAACTTCATAAAAGCACATTTCATGAAGAGATAGCACGTCTTGATAGCACTACGACAACAAACGACAACATAGCAAAAGAATCACCAGCAGAATCACCAACAGAATCACCAAAACATTCATCAAGAACACGATAGGTGAGATTCTTCCATTGGAGTGACATTCCTCCCGTCGTGGTGACATTCCTCAATATGTCCCATATGCCCACGCATACCCGAGCCCGCACGCAAACTCGCGTACTCAGCAGATAGCTCTTAAATCTTACTAACCCCCCTTTCCCTCACCCCACAGCAATATGTCTCGTGTTATAAACATCAGCGGCCTCACCCCCGTCGACGACCCTGAGTACAGGTACAAGATGCCAACCGTGGTCGGAAAGGTCGAGGGTCGCGGCAACGGCATCAAGACCGTGATCGTGAACGTCCCTGAGGTCGCCCTTTCCCTCCATCGCGACCCCGGCGAAGTTAATAAGTACTTCGGCTGCGAGCTTGGAGCCCAGACCACTTGGAACGCAGACACGGAGCGTGCCGTCGTCAACGGAGCCCACACCGACCAGGTCCTCCAGCAGCTCGTTCACAAATACATCGAGCAGTTCGTCCTCTGCCCCTCCTGCCGCCTCCCCGAGACAGAGTACAAGATCAAGTCCGAGCTCATCAGCCACAAGTGCGCGGCTTGCGGGGCGAAGGAGATGGTGGACATGACGCACAAGCTCACGACGTACATCCTGGCTCAGCACAAGAGGGCGAAGAAGGAGGCGGGGAAGAAGGACAAGAAGAAGGAGAAGGGGGAGAAGAAGGAAAAGAAAGAGAAGAAGGAGAAGAAAGAGAAGAAGGAGAAGAAGGAAAAGAAAGAGAAGAAATCGAAGAAGGACAAGAAGGACAAGAGCTCCTCTGGATCTGAGGATGGCTCCGACGACGCCCCTAAGGCCGCACCCACCAACCCCAAGGAAGCTGCCAACCACCTCGAGAACTCCATCTTCGGCGCCAGCACCACCGGCGTGACTCTCCCAGGCTCCGACAGTGACTCTGACGCCGACGTAATCTCCGGCATTGAGAACGTCTCCATGACCGACAACGCTGCCTTCGACGCGGCCGTCAACGCCACCAAGAAGTACATTGCAGAGAACCCCTCCGCCTCCGTCGCAGACACCGTCGAGGTAGTCAAGAACCAGCAGATGGCCTCCGCCCTGAAGTCCTACGAACGGGTCCAGATCTACATGCACGCCGTGATCACCCCCGACTTCTTCAAGTCCGGCGACGTCAAGAACAACAAGGCCAAGCTCGACAAGCTCATCGGTGATAACCAGATCATAATGCGCCACGCCATCGCCGGGGCCGAGCTAATGTTCTCCGGTACCCCCAAGGTTTTCCCGGTCCTCCTTAAGACCCTATACGACGAGGACATCATCGACGAGGACAGCATCCTACTATGGGCGGGAGCGGAAGGGGGGGAGGATGACGAGTACCTTGTTATTAAGGATGAAGGGAAAAGGAAAGCACTAAGGGATGCGGCGAAACCACTTGTGGAATGGCTCGAGGAGGCTAGCGAAGACGATGAGAGCGATGACGAGGAGTAGGTTTTAAGATGGAAGGCTTTGGGGGGGAGGAATGGGGGGTTCAAGTTAGGAGGTTTTTGAAAAGGAATATTGAGGCTTTTCGTTACGTATGACACTATTTACTATACACATCACACACGTCACACACATCACACATTATTCCCCTCCAGAACTATCGAACACCGTTTCGAAAGCTGACTCAGAGGGAGTTGGGGAAGCCGTCGGTGGAGGAGTAGCTGGACTGCCAGAAGGAGACTTACAAGTATTTCCGCCATCTACGTACTCGCCGGAGCCAGAGTTGTAACCTTCAGGGCAAGCAATGCATTCTCCGTTAGCAGGGGGTACCAGAGTAGTGTTTGGTTGGGCAGAGCCAACGAACATATCATCAAAATTGAAGACGTTGCAAACGTTCCAGCCGGTGACGTCCTTGGTGAAGTCCCGCGCCTCGTAGAACATTCTTTTCATGTTGGTTACACGGCAGACATCCCAACTCCCAATATCCTGGTTGAAGACTTCTGCCACATAGAACATAAACGCCATGTTAGTGACACTCGAGACATCCCAACTCCCAATGTCCTTGTCGAAGGCCAACGCGTAATTGAACATACTGTTCATGTTGGTTACACTCGAGACGTCCCACCCCCCAAGATCCTCGTTGAAGTCCTCCGTCTCAGAGAACATAAGGCCCATGTTAGTGACACGGGAGACATTCCAACTCCCAATATTCTGGTTGAAGGAATATGCGGACAGGAACATAAGGCCCATGTTAGTGACACTGGATACATTCCAACTCCCAATATCCTGGTTGAAGACTTCTGCCTTACGGAACATAGCAAACATGTTGGTGACACTCGAGACGTCCCACCCCCCAAGGGTCTGGTTGAAGGCAAAAGCGAAATAGAACATAGCTTCCATGTTAATGACACTGGATACATTCCAACTCCCAATATCCTGGTTGAAGTCATACGCAAAACTGAACATATTTCGCATGTTGGTGACAGTGGAAACATCCCAACTCCCAATATTCTGGTTGAAGGCATGCGGATCACGGATACTACCCGAGAACATATTTCCCATGTTAGTGACACTGGAGACATCCCAACTCCCAATATCCTGGTTGAAGACAGCTGCGCGACTGCGTTTAGTTCAAGGCCGAGTGGAGATGCGCGAGATGAGATTTGCGTGTGCGTGTGTGAATGTTAGAATGACAAGCGAGTATATTTCTTAAAATAGAATGCAGCAAAGATAACACGCAACCCACGAAGACCTCATCTATCTCCAAAGCATCTCTGAATACTCACTAGAACATATCAGACATGTCAGTGACACTCGAGACATTCCAACTCCCAATATCCTGGTTGAAGTTTTTCGCGATATAGAACATACCACCCATGTTGATGACACTCGAGACATCCCACCGCTCGATATCTTGGTTGAAGGCATCCGCCCTATCGAACATATCACCCATGGTGGTAACACTTGAGACATTCCAACTCCCAATATCCTGGTTGAAGTTAATCGCTTTATAGAACATACCACCCATGTTGGTCACACTCGAGACGTCCCACCCCCCAAGGGTCTGGTTGAAGGCAAAAGCGAAAAAGAACATCTTCTTCATGCTAGTGACAATGGATACATTCCAACGCCCAATATCCTGGTTGAAGTACTCGGCTCGAGAGAACATATTTTCCATGTTGGTGACAGTGGAAACATCCCAACTCCCAATATCCTGGTTGAAGGCCAGCGGATTAAAGAAACTCCCCGAGAACATGTTTCCCATGTTAGTGATACTGGAAACATCCCAACTCCCAATATCCTGGTTGAAGGTATCCGCCTCACGGAACATAGCAGCCATGTTAGTGACATTGGAGACATCCCAATTCCCAATATTCTGGTTAAAGACACTTGCGCCACTGCGTTGAATGCAAGGCCGAGTAGAGATGTGCGAGATGAGATTTGCGTGTGCGTGTGTGAATGTTAGAATGAGATGCAGTGTATTACTCAATACACAATGCAGCAAAGATAGCACGCAAACCACGAAGACCTCATCTCCAAAGCATCTCTCAATACTCACTTGAACATATACTTCATGTTAGTGACACTCGAGACGTCCCATCCGCTGATGTCCTCGTTGAAAGCATTTTTGAAGTCGAACGCTCTCGACATGTCAGTGACATTCTTCGTGCACCTGCTCAGCCGTCGATTTGATTTGGGAACGCAGGAGAGGAGAATATAAGGGTTAGTTGTTACTGGGGCCCGCGTGTTCATCCTCCCGTGATGCTTCGTTTTCTCGTCCTTTTTTGTCCGCCTGCCCACCACATAGCCCCATCTGCATCCTCTCTACTCGCTTGTTCTTCCAACTACTTACCAGTCCTCGATGTGGCCGTATGTGCATGCCGCAAGGGTAGGATTAATAAACCAGGCATCAAGTGCAATTCTGAAGCCCTCATTGTCGAAGCAGGGTGTTGCCGCAGTACTGCACGTAGGACTAGCAGTAGGCGTGGGTGAAGGTGACATGGAAGCAGCACTGGGTGAAGGTGACGGCGTAGGACTAGCAGTAGTAGGACTAGCAGTAGGCGAAGGCGTAGGACTAGCAGTAGGCGATGCAGTTGGCGATGGCGTAGGACTAGCAGTAAGCGATGCAGTTGGCGAAGGCGTAGGACTAGCAGTAAGCGATGCAGTTGGCGATGGCGTAGGACTAGCAGTTGTGGGCGCAAGCGTAGGCCTGTTGCCCTTGTTGCCCTTGTTACCCTTGTTGCCCTTGTTGACCTTGTTGCCCTTGGTGCCCTTGGTGCCCTTTTTGCTCTTCTTGCCGTTAGCAAAGATAATGTTGACACTGTCGCCGATGTCATTACCGCCAAAGGCAAAGTCCTGTAGGCCTCTTGAAGGGGACCTCAGCGATTTGTCAGTCCCGTGGGTAGTGATGACGAGGAGTACCAATACTAGCAGCAAAGTAGCGAGCAAAGCGACTAGTGACTTCATCTTTTGTGGATATGAATATGATCAATAAAGGCGAGGGCGAAGGGAAAGGGCAATTTTGTGTGAGATATCGCACGCTATTAGGGCTGGATAAGTCTAAATTGTGTTTTGAAGGGTATGTGTGCCTTATATACGTATATTTACAAACTTCTAAGGACTCAATCGACCAGAATTTTGAGTAGAAATCAATGGTGTTAAGAACGAGGCATAGAGGCCTATTTTTCTTGAAATGAGATAGTAGCGGGGGAGAAAAAGGCAGTGGTCGATACAAGCAAGTGATTCCAAAGCGTTTGCAACTCCTTCAACGCTTACCTCTGTCTGATGAAATCTTTTATGAGTTGTATTCCGAATGCAGGAAGTGGAAATCAATCGAATGATCTTCTTTTTCCTCCTTTTTGCAATTTTATTTAATTTTGTATTTAGTATTCGCTAGCCTGGTAATGATAAATGCCACTATATTCTTCCTTGAGAAAACGTCACAAAAGGTCCAAAGCAGTCAAATCAAAACAAGAAGAGATTCCCTTGCAATATTTTCGCTTAAACCCTCCAATTCTCTCCCCCATTTCCCTTTCCACCCCCCCTCCCCCTTCCCCTCCCCTTTCTCCCTTTCACCCTTTAACAACCCCCGCAACCCCCGCAATCCCATTGAAGACATAAGTGTTATCAACGGGTGTATATATACCCGTAATAACCTTGACCCCTTCCTGTCCCGCTACCCCCCCCGTAACGCTTCCCACGCAGTGGTTCTCGCTACCCTCGTACCTTATGATCTCACCGAGCACCAAGGATAGATTAGAAGGGGAGAGGAGACCGCCCGAGGAGGAGCCGGGGGCTTCTAAGGAGAGCCCGTATCGAAGGAGTAGGGAAACCGCGATTTTCTCAAGCTCCCCTTTATCCCCTACCCCCGGCCACGTCCCCTTAACCCTATGGTATTCCTCCGCGCTCTTAATCCCCACCCACCAAAGTAGTGGTGTGTGTACGGGGGCGTCGGAGTGTGGGTCCCATACCAAACCTTGAACCGCTTCTCTTTCCTCTTCCCCCGCTGGTTCCGTGACCTCAGAATGGTAGGACCTTGACTGTACGACTGTGAGGTTTGGTACGTTCTTCGCGAATGTGGATATAGTAGGGAGCGGTATATACTCAACGGGTAACCCCAACTCCTTCAACCTATTCTCCACGATACCCGTGAACTCTTCGAGCTCCCTTTTACTCCTTTCGAAGTATATACCCTGCAGGTCAATGTAGCTCGTGGAGGATGCGGTCATGTCGGGGATAGACCCGTTCATTGGTGGACACCCATTGTGTGTCTTTGCGAATTCTGAGAGCGCGCTCAACAGGATATCGAAGCTCCCGCTACCCTTCGTCAATTTCTGTACGCTGTCTCTACCCATGATGTCCTTTACGTGTTCGGGTATTTCCTGCACGTCACCGTAAGCTAGGTATGCCTCCCTCTTGGCTTCCTGGTAGTTAACCTCCATCCCAAAGTCCCTGCTTCCCTTCTCTACCATATCCCTGAACTCCGCCTTCTCCTGGAAGGTTGTAGGGACGTTACCTGAGTGTGTGGACCTCCAGTTAGAGAGGGTTGACATTAGGATGGCAACGTAGGGGACGTGACCGTGCTCCTGTTGGTCCATTGTTGGGAGGGAGGATACTAGAGAGGAGACGTAAGAGGATAGGGCTGGGAAGGAGCTAGGGTCCTCAACTGGGGGTTGGGGTGGGGGGTGTTAAAGGGTGAGTATGAAAGGGTGTGTGTATAAAAGTCGTGTGCCTTTAAAAAGCCCCCTTAAATTCCCCGTCTTCTCTCGTTTGTTTCTACTTAAAACTCCCTTACATAAAACAGTCCACCCCTCCCTCCCCCCCCACCCCCTTCGCTCTCACCTGTTTCCCTAATCCTTAAATCCCATTTCTTCCCTTCCCCCCTAGGTTCAACGACGTTAAACTCCTCCCCCCCAGCTTGAATTCTCAACGTACCAATCATCCCGTAAGTCCTAACGAGTAATAGTGGTACACCTAACTCCCTCGCTACCTTAGATAACGCAAGAGAGGATTCAGGGTTCAAGTCTGAACCTACTAAAAGCGCCGTACCCCTAGCCCCTGATTGTGAGGGTAGGTTTGGTGGTGGGTATGGTATGTTAGGGTTCTCGGTTAAGAACACCTTGAGGCTTGTCGTGGATGTGGAGGCGGTGGGGACGGAGTTTGATATGAACTCGTGGAGACTGCAGGAGGGGACGAGGTAGGAACCGGTTACGTCGGGGTTTAACTCCTGTAAAGTACTGCTTACTACGGAGGCAAGAGGTTGGGGGGGGGAGGTGGGGAGAGGGGGGGGGATGAAGAAATTTGAGGAGGGGATAAGGGGGGGAGAGGAGGAGGAGGAGGGGGGGGTGGAGGTTGGGCCACCCCAGATCTCCTTGTCTATGCAGGTGAAACCACCGATTCCAGGGAGGATAAGGTTCTTGAGGGTCTATGTGGGGGGAGTTGGAGGTGTGGGGGGAGGGTGTGGGTGGGGGGAGGTGTGGGGGGAGGGTGTGGGTGGGGGGAGGGTGTGGTTAGTTGATGTGAGATGTGATGTGATGTGATGCTGATGTCCATCTCCATCTCTCCATCTCTCCCTCCCCTAATCCCTAAACCTCGCTCTCTAATTGTGTCTAATTGTGTCTCTCTCTCTCATTCTCTCTCTCATTCTCCATCATATTCTGTCTCTTACCTCGCATCCGACAGTCCCTTCACATCCTAATAATACAACGTGACTAAGTGCTAAAGATTCTTGTCCTGCTGCTCCCCATAGTCTTAGTTGTCTGTCATATTTGTTACTAGATGCCTGTTATGTGGTGTTTTGAGATGTGAAATGGGTTAAATGGTGTAAGATAGTGCAAAATATATCAAAATATCGTAATATAAAGTGATTATATGGACATAAAATGAATGTAGAAATTATTCCAAGCCCGGAGGGAAATGGACTAACATTTGGGGATTATATCACTTAATATACATCGAAAGCCATATAAAGTGATACACACGCATATAGACACCACACACACACACATATACACACACACACAATTACTAACCATTTTTACAGCCCTAAACAATTGATCAAAGAAAGTGGGACAGAGGAGGAGAGGAAAGGAGAGACTCTTTGCAAAAACAAGACTTGGGGCCTGTCAGCCTCATACGGTTTTGGTTTTTTGTGGATCCTGCTTCCCATTATCACGGGGCAGCCAAGAGTGAAAAAAGAAATCGGAAATGAAAGGAGGGAAATTTACCTTTTCTCCCAATTAATTCCTGCTGAAAAGTCTGACTTCACTCTTTCTATCCTTTAACTCATTTCCATGAAATCTATAACACTCTTTATAATACTACTCATCAACATAACTGTAGTTTTTCCATACTATATACAACCTTCAATACACTCATTATCATCATACTCAAGAAATCCTCACTCATCTCACTCCACATATCACACGAGATTTCATACATCACTATCATCAGACGCTTCTTCTTCCTCATCAACGCCATCCTCCTCCTCTTCATCGTCATCTCCCTCAACACCACTCCCCAAGAAACTCCAAGACTACGTATCAGCCTTCGCCCGTCTTTCCGATGAGAAGGTCCGTTACAAGCAGCTCCTTTTCCTCGCCCAGAAGTGTCCCCCAATGTCAGCCTCCTTAAAAGTCGAGTCCAACAAGGTCCCCGGTTGTCTCTCAACCGTCCACGTCCACTGCACCTACTCCTCTACCACCGACACCCTCACATACACAGGCGACTCAGACGGTCTATTAACAAAGGGTCTAGTAGCCCTTCTAGTCGAGGGCATGTCAGGCTGCACCCCTTCAGAGGTCCTGGCGGTCGACCCCGTACTGCTAGCAGAGAGCGGGATAGGCCAAAGCCTAACGCCTGGTAGGAACAACGGTTTCCTAAACATGATAAAGGTTATGAAGGAGAAGGCAACATCTGTATCTACATCCTCCTCCCCCCCTTCCAATATGGATACCAACGGAGGGGGTCCGATATACAACGAGATGATAACCAAGCTCCAGATCCTCCAACCCGTCTCCCTATCCCTAACAGACGATTCCAGTTCGCACGCCTCCCACCCCGGTTCAGCCGGTTTTAACGGTGAGTCACACTTCAAGCTAGAGATAGTAGCTGCGGCTTTTGAAGGTCTGAGTGGGGTCAAGAGACATAGGTTGATTTATACTGTACTTGGGGATGTTATGGATAGGATACACGCGTTGGAGATAAAAGCGATGGACACGACGCAGGTTTGAAAGGGGGGTAATTTTAAAAAGGAGTATGATGAAGGAATTGGGGATTTTTTATTTACGGAGGGAAGAGAAACAGAAAGTTACGATAAGAGGGAAGGGAAACGATATGCTTGAGACACACTATCAAACACGAAAGTGAGGACAACATTATGGGACGAAGACACGCTGGAACGCTGACCCAAGGTACCTATCCTTAATGGTTGAGAGCCGACATTTTGGCCAAATTATCTTGTTTACGTGTCCAAAACTAAATTCAATTGCCCCTTGCTCAAAATGCTCAAAATGTAAAAACCCAAATTCAGAAATTAGATTTTTGCATCAGAACAAAAAGCTAGGTTTTCATGCTTGACGCTGTATTATTGCGTGTAATCGCTCCTGGTCAGACAAGTTCTAGCGATTACATAAAGCTGAAGCGTGCTCTGATAAGTTTAAACAACGAGATCGACGATAAAAAGGTTCTCGGTTCAGAAGGTTCGTCGTTGAGAGTTGAAATTTAAGTTTATCAGGCTTTCCTAATGGAATTTAAGGAATCTGACACCGCGCTTTTTAACGCCGTTTTTAAATAACACCTCGGCGCAGATTTTAGCGGGTTCTTCAACCAAACACTTGGGCCTTCACTTCTCGGTTGTTGCACCCATGAAAAGGAGAAGATAAGGGAGCTTTCCATCAGCATGGTGTTGAAGATAGTTGGTACCGCTACCTGTCCTCCTGATGACTTCGTTGATTTCACCGAGAAGTTTGTGAAGGAGGTATTCAACCCCGCATTCGCTTCCAATCAACCCAAACCTTTCCAGGAGGAGGTGAGTCCAGGGTTGCATTGTCGTAAACATCGGGTTGGAGGAAATGGTTTATGTCTTGATACGGGTCGTTGCTTCGCTACCTCCTACCTTTTTAACACCTCGTTCTCCAAACCCCCACACACACACAAAACCCACCCCCGGGGTCATTGTAGGCGGAGGAGATAAGGTTGCTCTTGATGAAGTTGGTGACTGCTCTGACCGTAAAAACGCCTCGTGAGGAGACGTTCGATTCGTGCATGATCTCACTAAAGAGGGCTCTGACTGACAACTTCCCCGAGGTTAAGAGGGAGTGTTGTTTGTTAATCGCTAAAATTTCCAAACAAAACGCAGGGGCAAAGGCCTTGAGGGCACACGGACAAGGACTAATCAAACCACTACTCGCTAACCTGGGACATCAGCATAGTAAGACGAGGCAAATGACGGTGAAGGCAATCGGGATCGTTTTAGCGGCTGACGGAGGCATGGGTGGGGTGGAAAAGGTGAGAACGATCACGTAGGAACTTCATTCAAAAATCCCGTCATTGCTCCTCCTCTCCCGATCTTCGGTGTGCTAAACGCGCCTCTCTATCGTTCTAAACGTAAACCCCCTCTCCGCTAATTTCTCTCCGCTTTTCGTTCGCCGCAGCTCATGATAGAAAACGTACTCCCAGGGCTAAAGAGGCTAGGGTTCGACAATATCCCCAGCGTCCGCAAGGCCCTCGTAACTTGCTGCGTAAAGATTCTTACCGTCGTATTCTCTGGGTTCGGGTCTGCTGGGGCAGCGAGCAGCGAGATGGAGGTCGACGTTATCGACGGTGAGGCCGCCATGCAAGTTGATTACGGAGATGATGAGAAGGGTGGGAACAAATCATACGAGCCCTTCGCCCCGGCTCTCCTGTGCCACGTCATGGGCATGATGTGCGACGATGTTACGGAGGTCGCTGAGATGGCGCTAAAGGAGATGAATGATCTTGCCGCACTGTACTTCGCAGTCGATAGAGGTGAGGAAATCGGCTTCAAGTTCAAGGGTGCTGACGCTAAGGCGCTCATATCTACCTTCTACGAAAGACTCCTGAAGCCACTCCTTGATGATGCGACGCACTGGACCGAAGGACAGAGGGAGAAGAGGTGAGAAGAGAGGCAAGGCGAGGCAAGGCGAACGGAGGGAGCGTTCCTGGGGCTTGGTTTTGAACTGTAGTTCTCACCTCCTAACGCTCGTCGCAGCCTGAAAACCCTCAAGGTTCTGGTTCAGTACGGGGGGGGAACTTCCGAAGATGGGAAGAATGTTATTTTGGACGACCTTGAAATCCTTTTGAGCTGCCTTGCCTCCAGCGTCAGGGATGACGAGGAACCGATCAAAGAGGGAGCGGAGGCTGTGGCCAAGTCCCTGGGGGAGAAACTCCAGGGGAACTCTGCCGCGATTGATGTGCTCCTTCCTAGGATCGACGGCAGCGTGAGTGGGATGAACACTGCGGAGAAATTGACTGGTAGCCTCGTGGTCCTAGCGAGCGTTTTGGAGGGAGGGGGGGGCGAGGTCGTGAAGTCCGAAGCTGACAAGATTGCGAGGGCTCTCGCTTCGAACTCTATTTTGGAGAGCGGGGAGAGGGAGGTGTTGGAGGCTCTGCTGCTGACCTGTCAGGTCTTCGTTGACAAGACGGGTGGAGAAATGGGGGATTGTGCGTTGGAGGACCTCCTTCATTGTTTCGTCTTTTTGATCGGGGCCGATGCCAACTACGACCTTAGAGAGGATACGGAGGAGCTGCTCAAGACGCTGTCACGCGGAGACGTTCCAGGGCTGCTAGAGAAATATTTTGTGAAGCTCGTCGAGAGGCTGGGGGGGGGGGGGGATGAAGCGCCAGTCTGGACGTCCGCGAGGAACCCGAGGTTGCAAGCTTTCGATGCGCTCATGCGAATCGCTGGGGAGACGGGAGGGAAATACTTTGCATCAGTTGTGGACATCTTTGAGGCACACATGGACGTCGAGAACGAGCCCGAATCGAGGCTTCTCATGATGGCCCTCTTGGAGAGCGTCCTCGGTGACAAGGCCTCGGCGGAACACATAAAGAGGGGGGGGTTCGGAGAGAAGTTGGTCAAGGATGTCGTCGCGCCAAACATTGTCTGGAAGGCGGGGGGCGTAGCGAGCTCTATTAGGAAGGTCGCCATTGCAGCCCTCTTCACGCTGCTCAAGAAGGAGGTGCTAGAGACTGAAATTCTTTTCAAGTCGGCCCCTCAACTCCTTCCCATTTTGAAGACAAACTTGGGCGACTACGATGCCTCCAGCAGACAGCTGTGCTGCCTCTCCCTAGGGATCCTTTTCGCCGCCCTTCCGGGCGCCTTGGGAAGCGAGGCCGTCCACCAGCTCTACCCTGATCTGCTCAAGTGCCTCGACGATAGCAGCGACGACGTAAGGTTTGCTGTCTGCGGAACTCTCAAGGTCTTCCTCAAGAGCGCCCCGCCCCAGCACTTTGCTGGAACTTTACTTGACTACCTTTGTGATCAACTTTTAATTCATCTCGACGACCCTGATCAAGTCATCCAAGCAGCTGTGTACGAGATTCTCTTGGTCGCGATCGAGGTGGATGCCAAGGTGGTGACGAAGAAGGTAGCAGCAGTCAGGAGCAGCCAAAGGGACGTGAGGTGGTGCGACAAGCTACTGGAGCTTGCCAGTGGAGATTGAGATTAGAGATTAGAGATTAGAGAACCCCATTTTGCTACGTACAAATTTTTCTAATCCTTTGCGTTTGAAGATATTTTGTTTCTGTCTGTAAAATCTAATTATAATTAACGCATCCCATGCAGGCAAAGAGATCGTACTGAATGTTTCCCACAAGGTTATTCGCACCGCCGAAGTACCCGTCCGCACGTATTTCACTGGCAGTTCTCCACGTGTCTGCCCCTGGTAGACTCCCCTCTCCCAACACTTCCGGTGGAAGGCCCCCGTAGCCCCCCATCTTGTCGTTCATATGATGGGCCACGAGCTTGAATCCGTCGTACCCTATCGATTCCATCTCTAATGCGCTCAGACCGTCTTTCTGATCCTCTGTGGAGACATATGTTGGCCTCTTCTCCTTGGGGAGCGCTTCCAGCGACTTCAAACACATGACGTCAGCGCCCTCAATATCAACCTTCATGTACCAAACCCTTTCGTTCGTGTCCTCAGTCGCTTCCAGGACTATCTGCGCGCATGTCTTCGCTTTCTTCCGTACCTCCTTGCAGCCTCCATTCGTTCTTCCACAGCTTTCGTCGCTGAGGCTGTTCCATTCACTGTTTTGGGGCCTCTCAAAAAATATGACTTCTGGTTGTATCGGGAGCATGCTGCCCTCCTGGTGGTGATTGATTGCGCAATGATTTAGCTTGAATCTCCCGAGCTTTTTAGCGAGCTGCAAGGTCGGGTGACGCGAAGCTCCCTCCACCAGAGCATCATCGGCCTCAACTGAGGAGACTCTGGCCCCGCGTTTAAGAAAGTAACTACTATCGTCGGCGTTGTGCATCCCAATGTCCACGACAATGGGGTTCTTAGATCCCATTAGGAAATCGTTCTCGTCGGATGTTGTAATTCGTTTTTTAAGGGAGATCTCCTCCGAGACGATGTCACCGTGCATGTAAAGATAGCACTTGTTGCCCCAGAAGAAATCAGACAGAGCAGGAAACATAGAGTGGTCCCCCGCAAAGTTCTCCCAGTGACTTTGGCATTGTTGTCGCCTCCAAATATCCCAGAACTCGTCCCCTTCAGGGAAAACAAGTGGATCCCGTGAAAACTTCGGGACCTTCTTGAGAGTACCGCTTCTTCTGTCGGAACCCACCGAGAAACCGGCGCAAATTTCAAGGGTTTTACAAACTTCTCCGACATTTCCACATTCGTTTCCCTCACATTGTAATTGGCAAGCCACGCCTCCACCTGTCGATCCAGGCAAGTCGTCGCAAGCGAAATCAGCCCCCATCATGTGGACCATGAAATTATGCGTCGGGGCCCACGCCGTATAATCGAGTGCGTATTTTTTAGGGGGGAGAGGGGGGCCATAAATGTCTCTAGAATTTGTCAAGGGTGGTGGTGGTGGAGCGGTGGTTGTGGTTGTTGTTGTGGTGGTGGAGGAGGAGGAGGGGGCGTAGGAGGAGGGCGGGGCAACAGTAGCGGGGGTAGCGTAGGAGGAGGGCGGTGCAACAGTCTTTATGACCACTATGGCGGTTAGGGAAAGGACAACCAGTTGGATGGCCATTTCCCGAGATACATATCCAGACGATGAGGGGGACACGGAATTGTCAAAATCGCCACGGGGCACGAACAGGGACTCCGCTTTATCTCCTTCTTCGTCTTGCTTTCGCCTCATCTCCTTCGATTCGAAAAAAGCGAGTAGGAGAAAACTCCTAAGACGGGAGCAATGACTTCGTTACAATCCAGTGGTGGAAGCTTTTAGAGAGGCTGTAATGTAGTATATGATAATCGTAGCACCCCTTAAAGTGCGATAACAGAAAACACAAAAATGTCTTGTCTATGTGAACCTGAGAAGGGGACTTGAACCTCAGGGGAGGAAAAGGGAAAGAGCAGATGGAGCTCTGAAGAAGACATTCTATAACACCGATTTTATATTGGAAAGCTTTAGTTTTAACAGTTAGGAGACATTCGTCATCACCCAGTTTTATCACTAATTAATTCAAAAATGTGTTTAAGATTGCATTGTTGTTAAACGTCATTCAAAATTACTTCTCAATTGATTGATATATATAAAATAAATGTTTCATTAAAGATATGAATGCTACTAAAATTGATTTTTTTTTTAATTATTTGATATTTCTGTAATTTTATATTCCTTTGAAGCGTTTATGAATCACTATTAATTACTAAATTTTATATTTAAAGTTACTGGGTCAATCTGTAAAATACATTCTTCTTGACATGTCAAAAACGACTTTAATAGTAGTAGTACTATATATTCGAATTGATATGTTAATAACAATAGGGTCAATATAATTTTTAGTCATAAAGTAGACAATTTAATTTTGCCGTTTAGTGACGTTCTTTGTTGGCTAAAATCTATCTTCAATTATGACGAAGAAACAGCTTCAACGACTGTTTAAAAGCGGACGTAAGGGGAAAAAATATGTTAAGTCCATGGCTAAGAAAGTACTCCAAGTTTGCACGCCATTTAATGTAAATAAAAACAAAGTTGTGAACGAGCAACCATGCCTAAGACCACCAATAGGTATACTAATAAAAGGCGAAGAAGGCCAATATAGGGGCAGTACCCCCAAAGGACAAATGTCTATATGTTTATCCAAAGGATATCCTCAATTAAGTGGTATGAGGGGTGCAAATAACAAGAAGGTGAGAGCGAGGAACTTGTGCTAGACTCATAAGACATGCAAAGCGCTGACACTTATGTCTCTTCCTTTCGGTTTGCAGGGTTTAACAATTAAGTGCCATGACCTCACTTACATCGCTTATAAGCGCCCTTTTGATCTACGGACCAAAACAATTCTGCATAGTTCCCACAGATGCGGCCAACCAAGCTGCTGCAATCAAGACCACATTGAAGAAGAATCTGCATCTGCTAATTTTAAACGAATGGGTTGCCACAACATCGGGTCCCACCTAATAACCGACGAAACCTCCGACACCAAACTCCTCAAGTTATGTAAATGCAACCCTCAGTGCATCAACCCAAGATTTTCGGAGCCTTCCATGCTTATGAGTGCTGAGAGTGTGGGTGAGTGTTTACGCATCGCTTTCTAATCACTTCGGCTAATCCCACTTCCGCTTTGCCTAGCTCCGCTCAAAGTTCCCCTCATCAACCCTGTTAATAAACCCACAGGTTGAACTCCTCTGCATTATCCATTCTCTATGTGCACTGTTTATTAAGCTGATTACCTTTGCCACACAAAAATCAAAATCAAATCTTTTTTCTCCCCCAAACATCATCTCCTGTTTACGTCCCCCCCCCCCCTACCTACGCCCATCACCCAGAGTACGGACGGACGGGTGCACTTTACGACGCCCATCACTCGGGTAGAGTCCATTTTCTCTCCATGCCGTTACAACAATCTCCCTCCAAGTAAGTCCCCCCTTGCCGCAGTTGAACAGCCGCTGTGTCACCTCGACATATTGCCCCACGGAACGTACATCTAACGTCACTCCCTCTCATCCTCATTGTGGACCCCTCTCACTGTGTGGACCCTTCACCCGTGCTCCCCATATGGTAGCTCGTCCGTACTTCAAGAGAAACTTTCGATCGGAATTGCTGCTTAGGCGCCGCTAAACTTTCTGTGGGCCCTAATAATCCAATCTCACTCAATCCGTCACCGGAGCCACCTTCTGTATTAACCCCTACCCGGGGACTATCGCCGCAATTTCGTATCCACGCTCCCCTCGAAGTCGAATAAAGCCCAATTAACCTGATTTCGTAGGAGATAGTAGCGTAACTCCTGGTATGGAAATTCGGTCTAAAGATAGTGCATATTATTACACTTCCAGATTTTGCAATCCTAAACCCCTTTTCGTAAGAGTCGTGCCTTTATAAATTCTAGTTATCCACTGTAGAGGCTCGTGTTCACCTTTTTTCTCAACTTAGACGTTAGCAAACAGAAAATCCACATTCTCCGACTCGCCATGGTGACAAACCCCCTCAAGATTTGTGTCGTGGGGTGTGGATTGACTGGTAGTACCACAGTAAGCCGGATTTTGGCTAATTGTGGGGCTGTCGAAATCGACATTTTCGATCAGGGGTACTCCCCAGGAGGTCGGCTCTCCTCTCGCACATTGAATAGGGGCACTGACGATGAAATTGTAGTCGACCATGGTTGTCAGTTCTTAAGGTCTGATACAACGGTGACGAATGATCTTCTGACGGTTTGGAAGTCGCTTGGTTGGTTGTCTGAGTGGAAACCCAGGAATCCCTTAGAGGCCGAGACCTCCTCCCTTAGTTCTTCCTCCCTTCCCTCCTCGTTCTTCGGCTTTCCTTCAAAACCCCCCTTTTATCATCCAACCGGCCCTACCGGAAATAGTGGGATATCTTCGCTTGTTCTTAACCAGGTCTCTAGCTGGGACGAGGTGAATATAAAAATTTTGTTTTTACACCTCCCCCCACTCCATTACTAACGCAACCCTCTTCGCTTGCCGCAGAGGGCAACCCTTTCTACGTCTACCAGGGTGACGTCTGTAACTCGTGACCCCTCCTCTCCTCATCCTTGGTGTGTCACCACGCTCAACGGTAAGAATGCGATCCACGACACAGCAAACTCTGATATGGCTTCCTCTCCTGCTACTGCAACCTCCTTCTACGACATCGTGGTCTTCACAGATGTGTCCTCAACGACTTTTGGGAGCTGGCACCGGGCATCTGCGATGGGTTCCACCTCCGAGGCCACCTCAGACCACCAGCCAATCCCATCTGAGTTCATAGATAGTGTTTGCGCCCGAGTCAATTCTCGTACTCCTCTTTTCTCTTCGATAATAGTTTTTGATTCCCCACTTCAGGTGAGAGCGTGGGCTCAAACCGAAAACACTGCGCACTTCCTGTCACACCTTGATGTACTAGCTAATCTCTTCGCTCGTCACTACTTCGCCACCATCCCAGTTTGATTCCGACGCTATAACGTTTGCGGGTGACGATTCTCTTTGGTTTGCCTCCCGCGCCTCCTCGAAGACGTCGTCTCCTGGCGCCAAGGACGCGTGGGTTCTGGTATGCACCCCTAAGTTCGGCGTTGACGAAATCAAGAGAGTCCCGATGCAAACTGATGACGGGAAGTTTATACCCCAGGACAAGAAGTACCTCACAAGCGGCCCGTGCAAGGTAATGGCCGATTCCTTCATCTCCTACCTGAAGAAACAGAACATTCCCGTCCCCTCCATTATCCAGATCGACGGCCAACGCTGGGGAAGTGCTATGCCTGGAGACAAAACGACACCCCCCACCGCTTCTTCCAAGCAGACCCTCAAGGGTGTTATCTACGATTCCTCCACGCAAGTCCTCGCCCCAACTTCTCTAGTCTCCTCCTCCCCTCCATTTGTATCCCACCCTGAAGGGCTTTACCAAGTGGGCGATTTCATGTCGACATACTCGTCCGGTGCAGAGGCGGCCTTGATCTCTGCTCTTGCAGCGGCCGATGACATCAAGAAAAAAATAGAATAAACAAATCCTTTTGGTTTCCTAAAATGATTTCCCTTTAACGATCGAAAATACTAAATTTTGTCATCCCTCTGTCCAAAACAACCAAGACTACTTACCCCCCCCACCCTCCACCATCTCTACGAACTCTCCCCAATCCCCCCCTGCCTTTTTCAAGCAACCTAAATCCCCCACTACGATCAGCGCCTCCCTTGCCCTTGTCAAAGCAACGTTCATCCTCCTCGGGTCCGTCAAGAAGCCCAGGTCCCCCACCTTGTTTGATCGCACGCACGAAAAGACAATGACCCTCCTCTCCCTTCCTTGGTACCCGTCAACAGAATTCACCTCAACCCCTTCCATGCCTTGCTCCTCCAGCATTCCCTTCAGCAGCACCTTCTGAGCGTTGTACGGCGTGATCACTCCTACCTCTTCCATCCCCACCCCCCTCCCCCTCACCATATCTCTCACGACTTCTACTACCCTCTTTGCCTCCTCGACGTTCTTGTAACTGCGAGCATTGGTGGGTTAGAATTTACGACGACCAAGAACTTTTAATTAGCTGACTGGTATTGTAACCAGTGCCGGTACTAACCAATCCCTTTGCCCCATCGTTCTCACCTAGTTGCAACCTCCCCCCCCCGCCCTTGGCCGTCCCCGCCACTCGATAGGCTCTTTTCTTCCCCAACCCCCTCGCCCACGTTGACGATGGCAACGTTACCGAATTGTCCCGCATTCCTGTCCCCCTCGAACAACCCTGCCCCCCCCTTCCTCTCCTCGCTGATAAACCTGGGAGTCCCTAGCAGCCCGTTGTAGTACTTTCGCGACGACCAAGCAGCAATGCTTCCGTGCATCCTGTATTGCTGCTTCAGCAGCAGGCTGCCTATGTACTCCTTCTTGTAGCTTCCCGCCTGTGATGAGAGTAAGGATTAGAATCGTACGACGCGTTACCTCCCCTCCGACTAGCTCTTGAACCATTCTCACCTCCCCCGCGTTTCCCCTGACCCTCTTGAGCCACTCCTCGTCCATCTCGCTATTATCCTTTTTCGCAGTGACAATAACCGGCTCCGGGAGGGTTCTGCATAGTCTCTCCATCAAGCTCAGCTCAAGCAGAGAGTCCTTCTCCCGGACGGTCGGAGGCAGCTGAAGCGGGTCTCCAAGCATTACGAGAGAAGAGCACCCGCTCCCCACCAAGGGAATGAGGGTCGCCGGCTCGACGCTCTGGCACGCCTCATCCACAATGACATAATCTGCTCGTGCGTGTATGCGGGAGGGGAGGTTGATTGGTTGGTCGATTGGTTCGTTAACCCGAACGAAACGTTTTTCAATTCTTTCATTCTCCTAGTGTTTCGTTCCCCGTCCTTCCTTCCTTA
Source organism: Triparma columacea (assembly GCA_030267965.1). Taxonomy (NCBI): domain Eukaryota; class Bolidophyceae; order Parmales; family Triparmaceae; genus Triparma; species Triparma columacea. Next base: position 35,300 of record BRYA01000534.1, read on the forward strand.
CCTAGCTTCAAGTTAACCGGTGGCCTCCACGCCCCGTCCTCTTGTTCCTCCCTCTTCCCCAGGCAAGCCATGAGCCTTGGGTCTACCGCCCCCACGCAGGTGCTGACCACCACGTCGCACTCCTTGATCGCCGCGTAGGCCGCTCTCTGGCACGCATCTATGCTCTTCTTCACGGCGTCAGTCGCCTCTGCTCGGGCGGACCTCTCCTTGTTGCGGTCCTTACTCTTCAGCTTGACTGTCATGTCAGCAGCGTGCTTCAGGGCGTTCTGAGCGCCCTCGTCCTGGTCGATGAACCAGTCCAAGCTGTACTTCACAAGACCTTCGCTCATGGCAGTGCTGCGTTGGAGTTGGGGGTAAGTTTTGTTCTCCGCGCTAGCTTCTCGTAGTTTCTCACGCATATCTCGGGCTCATCTCACCTCCTCCCCACCCTAACGACCTTCAACCCTTCCCCTATGAGTTTTTCAGCGAAGTTATCCGCCCCCACATTGCTAAAGGCGCAGCACAGCACCTTACTGTTCCCCTCTGGGTCTACGCTTCTCTGCAGTTCTACTGCTCCCTTTGCAATTGCGGCACCCGTAGTCGTCTTGCCAGTGCCGGGGGGGCCAACGATGTTGGTTAGACGACGGGTTAGGGCGGCGGCTATGGAAGTCAGCTGCGGGTTGTTGAAGGACGTCCCAGAGATGGCGGTGTTGTAGGCGGAAGAGAGGGCGAGCTTGGTGTATTGAGGAGGGGATTTCGCGATCAATTTCGAGAGGACGTCAAGCTGGTATATGTGTGTGTTAGTGAGCGGGCGGGAGTTTGGGGAAATGGGCAACAAAGATGCATTAATGCTGCTATTACCCACCTTTCCTTTCGCCGAGTCCCTCGCCCCCGTCCCCAGGTCCTTGTCAGTAGCCGCAAAGCTGACTAGTATCGTGTCCTTGATAACCTTGTTAACCCCCCCCTCCTTCTCCTCCTCTGGATCGTCAATCTTCGTGAGCGCGGCTACTGCCCCGCAAACCCTGGCGTGTGTGACGTCCGAAAAGAACCTGTCGATCCTGAAGACATTACCGTCACCTCCGCCCTCGCCGAACGTGCCCTCTACTTCACCAGCCTTGAGAACTATGTCGACGTAATAGGGTCCCGTGTTGCTGACGACACCCTCGACCCTCTCTGCGTTTTCCTCCAGCGGAGTCTTCCAGTACTCGTTCAACCCAGTCTTGGTCAACACGATGATGTCGTTCTTGGCGAACTTGGAAGCCCTTGGCAACGGTGGCGGATCCTTCTTTTTCTTCGAAGGTCCGAGTTTCGTCACCCTCCATATCTCCCCGCCCCCCCCCAGCACCAGCCCCCTGTACTCAACGACCACATCGTACAAGCACTCCCCTAACTTTATTTCGAGATCTGTTGGGTCTTCACCCCCATTAGCTGCGTTATTTATCCGGTTGAGCACCTCTCCTTCCTCAATCCTGTACTCTTTTTCTAGGGAGGATATGAAAGTCGTAGAATACTTGGACAGGAGGTTGTAAGTTTGACTCCTCTTCTCGCTTCGACGCCTCCCAGTTGGCTTCTGCGACGAGGCACCGTTGTCAACATCACCAACATCGCCTAGTCTCTTGCCCTTCCATGCGTTCTCCCTGTGGTGGTGGTGGCGAGGAGAAAGGGTTAGTTATGCAGTGCACTTTAAGTCAGCTGTAGGTGTATATCGAATACATATGCGTTGCAGATACATGTCAAACCTTACCTAAACATGCCTCCCGTCACCTTTCTGTTCCCATTCCCGTTCCCTTCAATGTCCTTGCCCCCTCTCCCCCCTCTCCCCCCTCTTCCCCTCCCACCAACAGGTCCATCATTTTCTTCATCATAATTAACGTAGCCCTCCCCAAGCTTATTTGGCATTTCAACGCTTCCACCCCTCTGAGCTCTTCTTGTTCGTTTATCTGAGGCCTTTTGTTTCCTCATTTCAACAATCAAAGAAGGAGGGAATTGCGAGTTGGACATTTTTGAGACATCTGATACAACAATACGACCATTAAAGGACGAACCTAATGAACTGAGATTATAACCTCCACAGAGACATGGTATAATAAGTAATAGAAACGAATTACCCCACATATTTGCCTGGCATTCGCTGATGACAAGGATTGTTCTGATTTGGGGTTTTTCCCAATTTAGGAGATTTAGAGGCCACTTTAGTCAAAAACGGATTCCCAAAAACGGATGAGACGATTTTTCCCAAAATAGGATAGATTATTCCCAAAAACGGACGTCGCGTCTGGTGTAGGAACAAGTTAGATCTAATAAACTGCTTTTGTTATAGGGTTTGTCGCGCGCTTTTAATCCACGCTCGTGTTATATAGACGTAATCTATACCCTCTACGGTCTTTTAAATTAATTAATTCGTCTTCTGAGATACATTCTGCCATCCTCATCGCTATATTTCCTCGATTTGAGGCCATGATTACTCGTCTCCTCTGCGTCTAAAAGTACGTTTTCTGCCAATGAGCCTGCTACGCGGTATATAGAGAGGCTCGATCCTCTATGAATCTCAGTGAAACGTCTCCCATCCCACTGAAGCGGCGTGGGGAGGGGGGGGAGGAGGGGGGAGTTGTTCTATTTGGCAGGAACATGGTCGTGACGGCAGAAGGATAGTTCGTGGGCTCCGTGGTGGTATGGGGGTGGGGTACGACGAGATTTGGGACAGGAATACTTGTCCGTGGGCCGAAGAAGAGGAAGCCATACCCAAGCAGGGGTCGGGAGCTGCTACGACATTCCCACGAGTCCATCACTGCGTCCACTACTATCGATTTTGTACAGGGGGAAAGGTCGCGTCGTGCCGGGGCAGGAACGAACCGCCACAGGGGAGGCGGACGTTAGTTTTGGGGTAAATCGACGTATCTGTTTTTGGGAAAAAATCATCCGTTTTTGGGACAAAAATCGTCCGTTTTTGGGACAAAAATCGTCCGTTTTTGGGAAAAAATCTATCCGTTTTTGGAAAAATCACTCATCCGTTTTTGGGAATCCGTTTTTGGGTAAAGTAGCCTCTAAATCTCCTAAATTGGGAAAAACCCTTCTGATTTGTTCCAAACCAAAACCAAACCCGTTTTCCTTCCCCCACCTTTCCTCTCTTCAATCTCATCAAGAGGTGGGCGATTGCAGGGTGTTGGGTGGGAAGACAAAAGGACAACAAACGGCTTTCGGCGATCTCAAAATGAAATTCGATTCTTGCTCTCTTTCATTTTAAGACCCATCCGTTGCCAGTATGAAAAGTGCATTAGCTAAGCTTTAACAAATCATCGATCCTCCTCCTCTCCACCCCCATCCCCACCTGCCGTCTGCGTCGCAAATATGTCCCCCAAGGAGCTCCGTCGCCTCTGTTCTATTATCATTTTCACGTTATACGTCCGGAGCTCCACGAGGATCTCGGGGTCGGTCACGAAATCATCAGGTATGATAGATCGCTTCTGATCGTTGAACCACTCTGGAGGTTCTTCCAACCATAATGGCAGCCTCTCGTTGATCCATGCCTCAACCTCTGCGCCAATCTTGTCCTCCCACTTGTGCCTATTACGTCCGAAAATCTTAAATCTCTGTTCATCATCCTCGTTCTTGGTGAATAGCTCTTGTTCGCTTTCATTGCTTGTTTTCGTGCTGACGAAGGTATGCAGGTACTCTCTCTTCACCGACACTAGTAGACTCGCGTAAGACACCACCATCCCAGCACATGCAGCCACCATGATTGTGACCACGGTGCTCTCCTCCAATCCGCTCTCTTCTCCTCCGAGTTGCTGATTATCCTCGCCACCCTCAACGTCCTCGTCTGTAATGACATTGTCGACTACCTTCTCGTACTGCAGCGCTGCAACAACACCCATGACTACAGTCAAACCTAAACTGAAGGTGAAATACGCACCGCCAACCTCGTTAGGATGTCGAAATTGGACAACAGCGGTCCAGTCGACAATGACCTTGACTATCCAACGCATCATCCACGAAGTGAACACTCCCAAGCCACCGTATACAGGCGCCCAATACCAAAGATCTCGCCTAAGCCCTTTGACCACATAGTAAATGAGAAGCTCTCCTCCCAGCAGCGTAGCCACTGCTGAAATCCCGCCCTTGATGTAGAATAGAACACACGCAAAGCTGCGCGTAAGCAGGTTGAAAGCCGAAAGGAAGTACAGCGAAGCGAACACCTTCACCTTACCCTTGACATTGCTCGGAATATACCCGTAAAATGATCGCAACTTCTTCCGATTCTCCTTATCCAAATCCCAATCCCATGACGTGATTGCTGACGTGAAAGCGGCCGTCAAGATGCTGAACGCAAATGAGAAAAGCGCGCTCCTGGTGGGCTTAGACCCTGACATCAATAGCGCAGACAGTTGGATCAGTGTCCCAGGAATAGCCTCTGCCACCAATTCAAAACTCTTATTCGTCGTCAACTCATACTGTGCATTCATCAGCTGTCCCTCCTCTTGTGCTACCCCACTTGCAACGCGCCATGCGTCAACCCCTGGCTTCACAAGAGACCAGACAAAAAACTGCTCCTGTAACTGTCTCTGCCACGGCCTTGCTCTATTCTGAGCGAATGAAAGAAGAGCTTGTAAAATGAGGTTGGTCAAGATACTCCCAAGGGACGCCCATGCATACCCCCACGAGCTCCTTGTCTGAAAGTACTGCACGATCATGATAATGTCCGTAACCAAATCTCCTATACTCAACAACGCTGCGAAGAAAAGCTTAGCCTTGGCTAGCTTCTGCTTATCCCCAAGCTTATCTTTCAAGAACTTGACGTGCATTTGATTGAAGTTCCCTACGACCTCGCTCAGCTCCCTCATGCAAGGATAACACTCGAGGCACTTCTCAGCAGCGTCCTCTTCCGAAAATTCCTTTCTCAGGAAGTATAGCATCCCTTCAGCAAGAATCTTCACGTCGCCCATCGTCAGATCGCTCAAGTCAGTGTCACACACTGGTTTCGAAGCAGGGATGCTCCTGGTGTTCATGAGCTCAAACAAGTATCCAGATATGACTTCGCCGCTATTTTTCAGTTTTACGTTGAATATACCGGAGCGTCGTGGCACCTTCCTCGCTCCACCATCATTGTCTGGGACTTTTGTCGCAGACACAACAGCCTCACTCGGTGAGGGGTTATTTTTACCCTCTTCTTCATTACGGGGGGTATTTTGTTTCATAACGGGTGATGTATCTTCGTTAAAGTCGCCGGAGGGGTCAGATTGGGGAACGATTTTCATCTGCTTTTCGTTAAATAGAAGTTACTTCTCGAATCGTGAAAAAAGTCCGGAAGTCCGGAAGTTGAAGAGCATTCTACATTCTACCAAAAGTGCCTTAATTTAGGATCCCATCATCACACTACTCTACTACTTAATTTAGGATCCCATCATCACACTACTCTACTACTTAATTTAGGATCCCATCATCACACTCCTCTACTATGTGATGCACGCGCCGAACTCACAGTCCTCCCCGGCGAGGCATCCGTTGTCAGGGTCAGCAGAGTAAGCTGCCGGAACGTTGCAGAACCCGTTGTACTGGTAGTAAGTCCACATGACGCCGGCCTCGGTGGCCTGGTCGGCCTTGTCGGCGTCCCAGTGGAACTCCGTCAGGACAGGCACGGCGCCCATGTACGCGGCCCGCTTGGCGGCGTTGTCGAGCGACGCGGGGAACTCTGGGAATCCCCCCCCGTACCAATGGAACGTGTACATTAGGTGCGTGGCCGACTCGAGCCACTTCTTGTTGGAGGAGGACAGGTGCTCGTCGCCTGCGTAGCGGGGGACCTGCCCGGCGTCCGCCACCCCCACCGCCAGCTCGTCGGACACGGACCTGACGGCGGCGTAGCACTCCTCGTACAGGTCGTAGAGCTTGTGCTCCTCGGCCCTGAAGTTGAGGATGGGCGGCTCGTTCATGAGCTCGATGCCGACGGCGGCGGGGTGGTCAGCCACGGCCGCGGCGAGGAGACCTACGTACGCAGCGTACGACGACCTCCCAACCTCAGTCCCGATAAGGTGAGCCATGGCGGCCTGCACCCCAACCGATGGGTCCAGCTTCTTTCCCCAGCCTCCGCCCGGGTTGTTATACTGCACGCAGCATTCGTTCTTGACATTGTACTCGGGGTCGCCGGAGAACTTAGCCCACCCATCAAAGTCCGTCACGCTGCAGTCGCCTGTCAGGGTGCTTTTGATGCCCACCACCGGCTTGCCCTGGGAGAGGGGGGACTAGAGTTAGACTTCAAGGTGCCTTCGGGGGAATTATCTTGCTCATATCTTTCATTGCGTTCTTACCATCAGGTGCGGCAAATGCTCGCTGAAGTACCAGACCGGCAGCCCCTCCCCGCAAACGCTCGTGCCTATGGCATCCTGGTGAAGGTCGAGCACGACCCTTAAGTCGTGTTGGTGCGCGAGGTCTAGGAGGTCCTTCAGTCGCTTCTCAAAGTCTTCGTCTAGCCTGCCCTCCTTGGAGTGGGAGAGGGTTGGCTGCCCCCCGGCCCAAATCACCCCCAGACGAATTAGGTTCCAGCCCCTGCCCTGGAAGTACCTCGCGTCCGCCTCGTTGAACGTGTCGCAGAGCCCGTCCTCCCCCAGGGGCGGGCAGGGCGAAGTGCCATTGGTCGAGGGTATCCATGGCTTGCCCTTCATTACGACGTTCGCGCCGGTGAGGGTCTCGGGGAGGCCGGTGGACGAGGAGATGAACTGAGAGCCCACCGCGACGGAGTCGCGGGGGGCGTAGCCGAGGGCGAGAGGGAGGACCAGGAGGGAGAAGAGAAGGGAGGAAAGGTGGAACATGGTTTGTGACCGGTTTAAAAGTTGAGCTGAAACTAGAATGGAGCACAGGCACCAACTTATTGGAGATGAGTTGGATTTGGTCGATGGGGCTGAAGAACAGAGATTTTCTTCTCCTGGAATTGAAGGGATCAGAATTATTCATGAATTTCTACTGGGAGAGCTGGCTTTTGGGATTTTTAACTTTCTTTAAAATTTAAGATTCGGACCGCCAGTAAGCCTCACCCCCCTCTACTACTTATGAATCCGCCAGAAGTGCATTAATATAGACTTATAACGCGTTTATTATAGTTTTTCACCACATTGTTCAAAAGGGCCGAAATCGGTCAATCCTACATGTTTTCACTATTCAATCGCGGGGAAACGTATAGTTTATACTATTAACGGCACTTTCAATCTACAGAGAAGTTAGTGTTGTATTGTGGATGGTTATTTCCGACCGTAACGGCCCTAGGAGGGGATTGTTCTTTCGTTTCGGGGGCTCCCAGGCTATGAGGTCTGAATTGACGGAAGTTGCGTTTTCTGGTGTTATTATAACCGTATACTCATCCATTTGGTTCAGGTCGCCCCCCGTAGAAAGGAATCCCAATAGAAATTCGTTCTTTGGGACAAATGGACATGTTTAATCATCATAATCACCGAGAAGGAGAGGAGAAGGAAAGTAAGTTACGACATCAGAATTTTACTGCGAAAATACTCCGCGAAAGCTCCGTCGTAATTCTACCGATAATTGAAAAAAATATCACGATACGTCGGCATCTTTACGTTTAAATTTGTCATTCAAAAAGCTCATTCTGACCCAAATCAGCCTCTGAAGCTTATAGACATTTTCGGAGCTTAATATTTGGTAAGGTGGCTAATCGAACTTATATCAACTCCCTACCAAAATAGAGTTGCTATTAACATACGTCTTTTCATTATTTTATTTGTCATCTCCCCCAGATGCGACGCATTGGAAGAAAGGCTTTTTTCATCATCTATCAGTGATGTCATTAACGATGCTATAG